>QEPC01010682.1:3351184-3398531 GCA_003113815.1 Sphenodon punctatus
TTTATTTCATTGATTTCAATGGGGACACAGTGCCCCATTGAACTCAATGAAATAAAACCGGTACCGGTATACCGGATTTAATCCGGGAATCCGGTTCTTTGAGAAACGGAAACCGGTAAATCCGGTATCCGGTATTTACCCCGGGGTCCCAACGCTACTAGTTATGAGAGACAGACAGAGAGAGAGAGAGAATCTGTGTGTGTATGTGTGTGGGAGAGAGAGGGTGTGTGTGTGTGTGTGTGTGTGTGTGTGTGTGTCTATGTACGTGTGAGAAAGATCAGAGAAAGTGTGTGTGTGTGTTTGTGTGTCGGAGTGAGTGTGTCTATATGAGGATTGTGTCTGTGTGTGAGAGAGGTCAGTGGGTGTAAGACTGTGTGTCTAGGTGTGAGTGAGTGTGTGTGTGTCAAAGTGTGTGTCTGTCTATGTATGTGTGTTCCTATGTGAGAGTGTGCGTGTGTGTGTGAGAGAGAGTTGCTCCCTCTCCCGCCCCAGGCCCCCCTCCTCCCTCACATGGCTGCCCACTCTCCCCCGTGCCCCCACCTCTCCCCATGAGACTGTTCTGTTGGCTCCCTTCAACTGGCTATGGGGTGGGGACAGCATGAATTAATTATGAGGGCAGAAATGAACTGGTTATGGGTGGGGGCAGCGTGAATTGATGGGGGCACAAATGCACTGGTTATATATCTAGAAGAATGTTTCTTTGCATGACATAATATGCTTAATAGGCTGTATTGTGCGGTGTCGTGTGTGTTTGATTGTGGCTTGGCCATTTGGAATTTAGTGCTCTGCATGCGCGCATTATTACTTGCTTTCTGCTTGTGGAATGTTTGTAGTTGAAACTGGGAAACACCCAGTTGTAAACCATCACTGAGGGTGCAGTGAGCAGAGACAACCTCCATTTTGAGGAAGGGCAAAAGTGCCTTTAAAGTTAATTCACGTGCATGCAAGCCGGGCAGCGCCCCCAGGCCCACCGAGCCAGGCAGCGCCCAGCAGAGCCCCATATCTTTTTAAGAGCTAGCAATGCCCCTGGGCATGGGCGGGTGTGTCTCATATGAAAGCAGTCGCTTGTGCACTCCTGTATAACATGCACCTCCACCAATCACCCCAGCACAGAGAAACCTGCGAAAAAACAGTTGCTCCATTTAGGGGATGTGAGGGGATGGGTGAGCCCTGTGTGCACCTGCAGTGTTGTTGTGTCTGGTGGCACCTTATGCATTAACAAAACTATTAAGTTTCAACAGAAGGGCAAATTACATAGACAAAAAACCTTCGGTTTAAGAAGCTCATTGAGGCGGCATTACAAATTATACTCAAAACGTTAACATGTCAGTAAATTGTATGTTAAGGCAACTTTATTAAATATCAGACCAATCTATACATTTTTCTTTTCTCATTCATTAATTAAAAAAAACTTATGACAACTGAAATTAAACTGTATACATTCCTCATCACGTATAAGTATTGTCCAGTCACCATACCACACATATGCAGCTTAATTTCAGTTGTCATAATTTTTTTATTATTAATTCATGAGAAAAGAAAAATTTGTAGATTTGTCTGATATTTAATAAAGTTGCTTTAACCTACAATTACTGTCATGTTAATGTTTGAGTATAATTTGTAATGCCACCTTAACAAGCTTCTTAAACCAAAGGTATTTTGTCGAGGTAATATATTCTATAAGCAGGCTGGAAATAATAAATACATTTCCTTCTTGCTTTTCAGCTCACACTCCACCAATTGATGAATTAGACTAATAAAGCCTCTTTATTTTCTCTGAATATATTATTTTAATTAATGGTTATTTTTGCTCATAGCCAGAAGAAGATGACAGTGAAAATAATACTGGAGAATCACTTTCAGGTAATGTGTGGATTTCGTGTGTGTGTGTTTATTTAGTGTAGACACTTTATATAGGGTCTCTGCCAAACATCACTGACACATTTCAGCTTTGGATAACTTTATTTAAAATCCTTTATTTGCATTTTGTAAATTACAGATAGTAACTATCTACCATGCTGAAGCTTTATCTCTACTTTTTATTTCTCTTTCAAGTTCTTAAAATGTTTTATAACACATGATCAGCGTGGCTTCCTTGTTTTATGCACACCCTCATGCAGATTACAGAATTTGCTATAGCATTGTGCTGGACATCTTCAGGACTTTCCCAGACCCCAAAAGGGTCCAGTGATCATGCTAAAGAAGCTTATGGCACAACAGCGCATTACTTTAGAAGGATGTAAGGGCTGCTCAACAACCTCCTCTAGTTTCTCAGATCCCCAGTAGCGGCAGTTTTGGTGATGACTAGCCCATTCAAATGAAAGTGGGCTTTGTTTGAGAACCACATATTCTTTATCCATTTGCCATTCCTGTTGAAACCAATTGTACAATAGATCATTGCAGTTGTTTATCATTTGGGGATAACATATGCTACATCTTGATTTTGTATAGGTGGAACACTTTTAGACCACTCTTGTACTGTGCCATATGGTGTTTCACTAACATGCAGGTCTAAGCTTCTGAAGGCTCCTGACTTCTTGGGAGTGACTATGCATGACAGAAATCCAAACTCATTCAACATTGTCAGGCATCCTTACAGTTCTGGTTCTTCCTGAAAAAGCGTCATCAGATCACTGCAGGATTTAAATTATTAAGTGGGAGCCCAGATAGTGTTTCATGCAGGTACCATACAGACTTTAAAATGGAGGCGACATCTTCTTTGTGTTTGTGTTACAGATCTTTTTTTAAGACCAATTTTACCACTTGAATTTTGTGCTTTGCTGTTAGACTAGAAATTGTCGCTATACAAACTCCAAATTATTAACTGCAATGCCCCAAAAAGTAAAAAATAATTTTAAAAAAGTTCAAAATATATTTTAAATATGTACATGACTTTTGGCAGATCCCGCCATTAAGGTTTTGTTTGATACTGACAGCTACAATGGGGACTTAGAATTAGGTAGATCATAGCTCTCCCTTGCTTGCTTGTGCTGTAGTTCAGAAAAGCTTCTCTCTCACAAAATTATCTCTATTTGATTTTGTACAGGACATGGTGTGAGAGAGGTTTGACTTAGAAAGAGGTATAAACTGACTCTTATCAAATTGCTCTCCATGATACTTTCATATGGTGATATTTGCCCCAGTGTAGAAGATGCTATATAACCACACACGGAGATTGTGATTAAATTAAGCTAAGAGAACATTCCTTCAACCATTGAAATCAGTGTCAAAACTGCCATTAACTTGAATGGTGAAGAGATTGTCCTGCAAGTCTAATTCATACATGCTTTTCATATTCATAACTCCTAGTGAGTCAAATCCAATTAGCCTAATTCATGCAAACCTAATACTAACACATACTGATGGAGTGGAAGGAGTTATATAAGTAAGCTGAACAGAAAGGATGGATGGTCTACTTGTTAAAAAGATAGTTAAAAGATAGGAAACATAAGATAGGAGTACGTGCTCATTTTTCTAAAATGGAGAGAAGTAAACAATTGGTGTCCCAGGGATCTGTACTGGAACCAGTACTTTTTTAACATATTCATTAATGATCTAGAAATGGAAGTGAAGAGAAGAATTTGCAGATGACACAAAAGTTATTCAAGGTATTTAATTCTACAGCAGACTGTGAAGAGTCACAGAAGGATCTTGCTCTGCTAGGCCAATGGGGCAATAAAATGGCAGATGAAACTGAATGTTGAGAAGGGCAAAATTATACACATTGGAAAAATAATCCTAATTATACATACACAGTGTTGGGTTCTAAATTAGGTGTTACCACTCAGGAAAATGATTTCGGAGACTTTGTGGATAGTTCACTGAAAATATCTGCTCAGTGTGCAGCAACAGTCAAAAAGCAGTCCTCAGTGGGTATTTTCAGACGTTACGATCCCACGCTCGACCACGGTGAATGCCCACATGGTGAGCAAGGGATTGTAATGTCTGTTGGCCCAACAAGAGATTCCCGCCAGATGTTCACACCCGTGAATCACAGGCAGGAATCTCTTTGACCACGCAAACGGCGGTCCTACCCGGACCATCGCCGTTTGCGTGGTCAAAGAGATTCCCACCGGTGATTCATGGAGGTGAACACCCGGCGGGAAGCTCACGTTTGGGCCAACAGACATGACGTTCCCACGCTCAACCATGGGGAATTCACCATGGTTGAGCATGAGATCGTAATGTCTGTCCCCTGACCACGGCCCGGAATCAGCGGCCGTGCCCGCCACTGATTCCGAGCCGTGGTCACAGGCGGGCACATTGGCTGCGGTGGCCGCGGCGCCCACCCATCTCCCAGAGGGCAGGCAGCCTAGGGAGTGGGGGGGGGCTGTGCGGCTGCACATTGAGCCGCTTAGCCCCGCCCCCTTCCCCCGATTCCCCGCCGGGATCAGCCAGCATGTCTGTTGGCCATGCTGTTTTGATCCCGACGGGGGATCAATAGGTGATTGTGTGACGGGTCCAATACTGGCCCCGTCACGTCTGAAAATACCCAGTGATGAGGACTTGTTATATACAATGAGGATATGTTAGGAATAATTGGGAAAGGGGTGCAGAAAATAAAATGGAAAATATTGTACACGGAGAACAAAGGGAAGATTTTAGACCATGCACCATTACTAAAGGAAAATGAGTCTGACATTTTTTGGATATGTTCTGTATTGCTTTTTGGTTTTATCTGCAGTGTACACAGAAAAGAGCATGTATATATAATATACGATGTAAATAATTCAGTAGTAAACTATAGTCTCAGTCTCCCATGCTATTTCTGGCAGCATATTGATCTTCAACACTGCCTAGATTACATTTTATGTGCCAAAAAGGAAACAAAAGAAAAAAGAACATTGTCTAACCTTGCAATGTAATGTTTATAACTGTAGCTCTGAAGAAGTCCTGCAAAGAAAATGGCACCTGCTCCTTGTGTATGTCACGTGCCCCAGCCATCAGTGACCTGCTCAATGATGAGGACTTGTTATATACAATGAGGATAAAGCTGGATCCATACCACCCAACAGTGAAAAACTGGAGAAACTTTGCAAGTAAATGGGGAATGACCTATGATGAATTGTGTTTCCTGGAGCAGAAGCAACAAAGTCCCACCTTGGAGTTTTTGCTACGAAATAGTGACAGGACTGTAGCACAACTGATTGATCTGTGCAAATTATATCAGAGAATTGATGTTGAAAAAGTGCTGTTGAAGTGGGTGGAGGGAGAATGGCCAAAGAGAGGGCACAAAACCTATCAAAACCACTTCTGAGTTAAACCCGACTGTTATGCCGTATCAGTTTGACCTTTGGACATTAAAAGAGAGTAGTGGGCCTTGAAAAATTCACCTACTTGCCACTAGTGAATGGAAAGCTTTCCTTTGCTAGTGAAAGGGCCCACAGAATACAGACTTTAACACACGTGTGTGTTCTTAGCCCTTGCAGCTAGAAAGGAAACCTCCTAAAAAGGAGCCAAGCACTACCAATATAGGGCTGTCTTCCTGAGTCTGCACTGCAGCCAACTTCACACTTTTCCCTGTTGCTCATAGATTCCCCAAGCAGGAGCAGAAATAAAGTAACAAAATACTAGTTAGTTTCACTGCTACAATTCATAACCCTGGAAAAAATGAACCTAACAAGAATCCTGTCGGCGGCTTCACTTGGTTGTTGTTTTGAAAGCTGTGGACAGCAGCCTGTCCACTTGAACCGTTAAGCCTCTTGACTTCACTGGTGGCCTGTCTCCTGCTCTTCAGATTAACTTCTAGCTACTAGATGTCTGGTAACTTTTTCTAGTCCTGACTGAAGTAATAACCAAAAATCTGATCTTGTGTGAATTAGTGTGGATTGCCATATTTTGAGGGGGGAAATAATAATTTGGGTACATTTTGATAAACCAAAAGACATAAATGAAATTGTATTGCATAGCACAAGATAATTAGAATATAAAATCCTGCATTGCTTGTGGTTAAATCACACACTGAATTCAGAGCAAATTTTCAAAGCCCACAACTGCTCTGGTCACAAAGGCATGTAAGAAAATGCTTTAAAATGAAATAGAGTTCCCAGAGCTTAGAGGGAAAAATTGTTCTCCCTGTGGAAATAAGAATACATGTAGCATCACCCACAATGTGTCCTCAGAACAACTAATGACTTTCAATGTTGTGGCTTACTTCAGGAGTTTATAAGATAATCATAATCATTTCCCACCCCCACGGAAACTGAAATGTAGCCATGTGCAAATGGCTAGTTCAAGGCCTAGGCACCATGTATACGTGAGGAATATTGGGGAGATTAAGAGGGTTTAGAGCAGACGTTCGCAAAGGACCCCAGGTGCTGTTGTGCCGTCTGCAGATGGGGTCACAATCCCAGCTGAAATACTTTGCATTGTCAGGGTTTTCAGGATTATATTGAAGTCTCAAAGTGGGGCCACACAGGAACAAACTTGGGAACTACTGGCTTACCGTTTGCCAGTACCCCTAGGACTTGGACCATTTTACTACTTTGGATGAAAGTTGATTAGATTTCAAATGTCAGTAAAGTTTCTAAATATCTTAGAAACGATTATAATAATTGAGATTGCGCGTTTCCCCATGGCAATATGTTGCAACATGTTCTGGAGACAATTTAGAAATCCATGTTGCAGCAGGCTGTTACCAAGCACTTATCTCTACAGTGTCATCATCGAAATTGGGAGCACTCTATTAATCCTATTTAGTAATAAAATTAAAGTATTTTTAGACATAAACTTTAATATTAACTAAAGCAGCTTGGATTAGGACTGTAGGTGCATGGGTGTGCGTGGCAAAGTAACAGTGGGCAGGAGACCAGCATGCAAGGAAAATCAAAGCCGGAAGAATCATTCACCATTTAAGTTTAATAAATTAGGGATGACCACAGAAATTTGAGTGGCAAACATTTGAAATTTCAATTGAAAATTTTGATTGATTTGAGTAGCAAAGGAGAGTCAAGCCAAAAGTAGCACTGTGCATTGGCATCACTACTTCGACCAAATAAAAGGGGAATTCTGTAATATATTATGACGTGTAGATATGTTATACCAGAACGGGTGGCTGCTGAGAAACTACAGATAAAGGCCAACATTTTCCAGTCTCAGTGCTTAAAGTTGCTCTCCTAAGTAAAAAGTAGGCTGATTTTTCAGAGGTGCCAAGCTTCTAAAGGTTCCGTTGGTTTCAACAAGAGCTGCAGATACTCAGCACCTCTGAAAAATAAGGCCACTTTTCTTTAGGAGCACGACTTTAGAGACAGTTAAGTATGAAAATATTTGAAACCTAGGCCAGAAATTTCTTACACCTATGGCTGCCCATCTAATTAGCCTAACTGTAGATATAAAATGATTTGCCACCTGTTTCTTAACTTTGCTATGGCATGAATTAGACAACTCGGATGTTTTCTTACTTTAATATCTTCACGTTTACAAGCCATTGTTCTGAATGTCTGATCAAGCTTTAAATATGTTTTATACCTTTGTTTTATTGTAGTTGAAAATAGAATATAAACTATTAATTGTTTTATTTTTATTGTTTTCATATTTTCCTTGAACATGCCAGTCATTTTAGGCAAACAAACCTTTTTTTCATAACAAACAAAAAAATACAGATGCATCTAGCCTCAGTGCAAGGTCCAGTCCCACTGAAGTGAATGGGACTCATGTGAGTGCTCAGCGCTCTGAGGATCACGCTATTAGAGGTGGCTGACAACTTGATACCGAAATATTCATATGGATATTTGACACCACTTCAGTTAGGCCGGCAAGTAATTTTATAGCTAATTGGGTTTAAAGTAGAAGTGTCTGAAACCTAAAGTATGTTTGCAAAATACATTGTCTTGCTCATTACCATTGCAATATTGGGAAACACACCTTTTTCTACTCTCTCATGTAAGGTAACATAAAGATGAACAGAAAGAGAGAGAACTATCATGCAAGATAACCTAAAGATGAACATTGAAGAGAGAGAACAAGGAGGAAGTGAATGTTTAACTCTCCTACAGACTTCCTGTATTGGAACTAGTGATGTCCTTCCTCTAGTACAGGAGTGGGCGAAGTTTCATAATCCTGAGAGCTGTATCCATTTATCACAACAGGGCCAAACAGACACATGTGCCTGTAGAGCCATATTTTACTCACTTCTGCTCTAGTATGAATTCCAAGCTGTCAAATGTTACACCAATCACTGTCTGCTCTCCAAATTAACACTGTGCTGAGTCTCTGTTTCCAGGACCAATTCCTACAATGTTTTTTCTGCCTTTTCCATGTATATAAATTCCTCCCTTGTTTTCTCTGAAGTCCCTCTTGTAGCAGGGTAGCTGGGAGGCCCCAGCTCCTTTAAACAAGAGACAATATGGTTGGCATGGCCCCTTTAAGAAGGGCTGCTAAAGTGATCTGGGCATCCAGGTGTGATCTAAGTTACCAGTATCAGAACCAGTGGAAGGCACCTGTCGGGTGGTTGGTAGGCTAGGGGCTTCCAAGAGCTGGCGGAGAACATGAGAGGAGCCAGGGGAAGGCCTGGCCGGATGGAGCGGCGTGCATCTGCAGCAGAGCAACGCGGAAGGCTTGCTTAGAGATTTGAGCTGGGGCCAGCCTCCAGGGAGCACTGGCCAGATTCCTATCAACAAAAGGCAGTTCAGAGATCAGGGAGCCTCACCTGGAAAGGCTAGAGCTCGGGGCACTGGGAGAACGACTGGCCCTGTGGTGCTGTGGAGCGATAGAGCAAGGTGGTGATAAGAATGGGACCAGACCACAGAAAGCTAGGAGAGACGAGCTGCGGATGGCCCTGCAGGGTTGTGAGGAGCACCAGGACGGTGACAAGGCAGAGAGATCAGGACTCTTAGGGACTAGAGAAACCTGTCCCGTTAAAAACATGGTGGAGAATGTGGGCACCCTGACTGCCACCACTATGGGTCAGGGTCCCCTACGAAGCCACAGGCGCAAGAGGTTGGCATAATAGCATATGCAGGGCTGGTAGAAGAGCTGAGAGAGCAGAATAGGTTACTGAGTTTGGCACTGGGGACCAGTTAAGGCTCTGGGCTTGGGTAAGCTGGGAGTTGACTTGATGGTTGACTGGAGGACAGAGGGCACAGAGTGGCAGATTAACCTGTGACCATGGAGGAAGAGGGTGTTACGGGTGGGGAGCCCTAGAGGAAATTGTACAGTTTACAGTTTAGTTTATTAGGATATTATCTGTCGCCATAATCCATATAGATCTAATACAAAAAAGTTAAGATTAATTAATAACACATATAAATCCTTCTAAATATCAACACAGTAAAAGGTAAGAAAAAAAGTAGAAGCAAAATATTCTCTCCAGTACAAATTTATTTTTTTTAAAGAAAATTCAGATTAAATTCTTAAATAATCACTCAATATCAATCTTTCCCTGCTGCCACTTAATTTTCCTTTCTTGAACTGCCAGGAGAGAAAAAAAGAGCACGTGTCTTCAATATGGAAGGGTCCTTTGAGGTCAGTAAAAAGGTAATCTTTTGAGCAAAAGACATTATTATTATTATTATTATTAACAAACATTTATATAGCGCTAGCAGTGTACATGGCACTTTACAAAGTAATAAAATAGACACGGTCCCTGCCCCTAGGGCTTACAATCTGAGCGACAGGAGCTGGGGGAGAGACTTAGGAAGGGGAACAGAGGGAGAGACAAGGGGTCTAACATTCATGAAGATGCGAGGTCTCAAGTGCACGTACTTGGCTTGGTTACGATGAGAATGACAGCAGGCAGGTCCATGTTGCAAGGATAAGGGTAAACCGATCGTAGGTATAGGAATAGTGGCTCAGCAGGATAAAGAGTCAGACAGAGCAGAGCGAAAGAGGTGAGTTTTAAGGAGAGATTTGAAGGTATGAAGGGAGGGGGAAAGGCGGATGTGGACAGGGAGGGAGTTCCAGGCATGGGGGCAGCAAGTGAGAAGGGACGAAGGCGCTTAGGGGCGCAGGGAAGGCGTGGAAGGGTGAGAGAAGGGACAGAGGAGGAGCGAAGTGCACGGGCTGGAGTATGGAGGGCGATAAGCGCAGAGAGGTAGGGGGGAGCGAGGTTGTGAAGAGCTTTATAGGTGAAGACTAGGAGCTTGTGCAGGATTCGTTCAGGAAGGGGAAGCCAGTGAAGCGAAGAGAGGAGGGGCTGCACATGGTCGAAGCGACTGGCGAGGTAGATGACCCTGGCAGCAGAGTTTTGGACAGAGATGAGGGGAGAAAGATGAGACTGGGGAAGGCCAGTGAGAAGGAGGTTACAGTAATCGAGGCGAGAGATGACCAGAGCATGAACAAGAGTTTTGGCAGACGAGACAGAGAGAAAAGGGCGAATCTTAGCAATGTTATGGAGGGAGAAGCGACAGGATTTAGCAACGGAGTCAATGTAGGGTTTAAAAGAAAGGGGTGAGTCAAAGATGAAGCCTAGGCTACGGGCTTGGGGGACAGGCAGGATGGTGACTCCATCAATAGTTACTGACAGTGAGGAAGGAGAGGAAGGATGAGGGGGGAAGATAAGGAGTTCAGTTTTAGCCATGTTGAGTTTGAGTTGACGTTGAGACATCCAGGTAGAGATGTCAGAGAGACAGTTGATGAGACGAGCTTGAACAGAGGGAGAGAGAGAGGGAGTAGAGAGATAGAGTTGAGTGTCATCAGCATAGAGGTGGTATTGGAAGCCATGGGAGGCAATGAGGGTATTGGAAGCCATGGGAGGCAAAGACAGGAAAGGTGTATGATCCAAAAGTGGATAAATCCATATCGCTCGTATATCTGTATAAAAAGGGCAGACAAATGAGACATTCTCCAGATTTTCAACCTGCTTAATGGAACATGTACAATATCTTAAGTCATTATCAGTATTCACCATCCTGCCGGCTGTAATTGCTGAGCCAAAAAGCTGGAAACGTACTAGGGTTAAAGTTCTATGGATCTGAACGTCCTGAATCAATACCAAATAGCTTTCTACAGAAAAATTGGATTTAACTACAGAGTACCAGGGAACTTTCCCATTAGAAGCAACTCAACCCAAATCATCTTGTGCAGCTATATCCAAGATCCTCTGTTTCATAAGTGGGGTAGTAGCATCAGGCAAACTCAAGCAGAAGGCAGCGGAATATCCAATGCTATTCGGGGATCGTTCAATCTCCTTCCACCATCTATACTGTCTGCTACCACTATGATTGAACTGTTCCCACCAGCATTGAAAAATTAAGCGGGAAGATTCTAGGCGACGTATTTTGTTCCAAAAAGTCAAAGCTCTAAATAGTTGCTAAAGATGATATAGAGTACAGGCCGGTCTCTGCTCACAGCATGACAATCGGTGTCAATTGCGCAAGTCCCAAAATCCCTCTAATAAAAGTATTTTGCACAACCTCAAATTCCTTATAGCAGGATGAGAACCACAACTCTTCCCCAAACAATAACTGACCCAGAGGTTTTGGCCTTAAAAACTTCTAAAGCAGCAAAAATGCTTGGGCACCTTGAGCTCATATAAAATTTCAAGTCCTGCCACAGAACTCTTAACTTAAGTCATAATATTCTTCTTATATGAGTTCCATGAGAATGAGGCAGAAAAAGAGACACCTAAATATATTGCTTTAGGAACTTGTGGAATTATATGTGCTCCTATCAGCCACTGAAAATTTGCTTGTGGGCATTCAAAAGTTACCATGTGAGATTTCTTTGGTTTAACCTATCCAGACAGTAATGGTCTAAGCTAAACCCCTCTGAAGCCACCTCTGCGATTGAGATATTAACAAAGCATCATCTGCATAGAGCAATATTGCTAGTGGTCTTCCACCTACTTTTGGAGGATCCAGAACATAGCACCATTCATTGCTGGAATCAAATTGTTTATAAACAAATTAAGCAGTAAAGGAGCCAGTAAGCATCCCTGTCTAACCCCAGAATCAATAGGGAAGGGATGAGAGTAAGTGCCCCTACCATTCAATCTAATGGCCACCTTTGAATTGCAATGCAGTTCCCTCACTAAATCCAAAAGGTGAGAGCTGATACCCATAGAAGCAAGCTTAATCCAAAGCTTTGATCTACTAATAGTATCAAAGGCTTTGGTAAAATCTATGAACTCAACAAATAGTCTGCCACTCTTGATTGAGACACACTTGTCAATCAAATGCATAACAATAAAACAATTATCTGTCATGGATCTTCCTTGGCGGAATCCTGGTTGCTCTTCTGCCAACAAACATTTGTCTGCTACCCAAGCTTCCAATTCTTCCAGGAGGCCACATAAATATAATTTCCCTATTAAAGGTAAAAGGCTGATTGGTCTGTAATTGACAGGGTCTACCCTATCACCCTTCTTAAAAATAGCGACAATAACTGCCATACACCAGCTAGGTGGTAATCATTCGGCAGAGTTCAATGGTGGTGTGCATCAGGGACTCATGTCTTTTTCCATTTTTGTTTTTGTTTTTCGTTATCAAAAATTGACATTTTCATTATCGTTATTAACAAAATTTCATTTTTTGTTATCATTGTCGTTATTAGTATTGATTTCGAACAACAACAAAGATTTTGGTTTTGGTATCATTTCTATTGTGGGCTGCCACCAGTGGCAGAACTGCCAGCAGACAACTGCCCCAGACTTCTCAGAAGTTGAACTCCTTCCTCCCTTTCTCATTATAGTATAGTAGTAATAAGTGCACAATGACAATATGAAAAATTACTATGTATGTCTAACCTACACCTAATAACCTATACTATATTCAATATATTCCTAAGTATCTATATCAATAAGCTTCTATCTGCTATGTGTTCTATCTAAGTATCTATCCTATTCCTATCCTATAATGCTAATATAGATAATAAAAAAGCCTAGTATATCTACTAATATCTATATAATATCTAATCTATTTATATATATACAACTAATATATCTATATATAATATGGACAGGGGGAGACAGACAGGGAAACGGGAAAGGAAAAACGTATAGGGTATATCGATCTACATTATCTATATCTGTAATCTCTATCTATCTATCTATTGATCGATATATATGTAGAGGGGGAAACAGACAGGGAAGGGAAAAGGAAAAACCTATAGGGTATATCTATCTATATTATCTATATCTGTAATCTAATCTATCTATCTATATACTTAAACCTATATCTATATATATGTAAAGGGGGAGACAGACAAGGGAAGGGAAAAGGTAAAATAAAGAGTATAAGGAAAGGGAAAGTATAATACTGAGGGCTGGGGAAGATTTTTAGTGCAAGCAGCACCAGAGTTCTGTAAACGCAACTTGACACAGCAAGAGCTAACACCGAACAAGAGTCAAACAGCCTGGCCCTGAAACGTAAAGGGTTGCAGTGCCCTCCCCAGAGCCCCCATGATTGGTTCTGGGAGGCAGGACGCATTGAGCAATCGCAGGGTGCCATGCAACTGCCTGGGACCTGCTTGCGTTGCTCATTGGCCCAGTTCAAGAGTTCAGCACTGTTTCTGGCTCTGAGATGTCTGCTTCCTCCTCCCCTCTCCACATTTCCCTCCAAAAAACACCTGCCAGGCAATAACAAAATCAATAACTGCTTTCGTTATCGTTATTGATTTTGTTATTTATCTTCATTATCATTATTGCAATAACGATAACGAAAACAAAGAATTTCATTATCATTATCAATATAATGAAACTGAAGTACACACTCTTAGAGTTCAATAGCAAAACAAATTTAGCCAGCAAAGGTGCCCATGAAATCAATGTATTCTCTATAAATTTCAGCCATAAATCTGTCAATTCCTGGAGCCTTATTCAGTTTAAGGGCCAAAATATGTTGGCGGATCCTATCTTCAGTAATAATCAATGTTAAGTGCTTCTTCCTCCAAATTTGGCACCATCACTACAACCACTTATTCTTCAGAAGCAGCAGGTCTTCTAAAGATTGAACTACAGTATGATACCCACTCATCCTCACTAATTGGAGAAGCTCTAAATGGGGCTCTCTTAGTCGTTGTATCCCTTATGATCCTCCAGAACTTGGAAGAATTTTTAAGATTGGCCGCTGCCACTCTAGTCAATTCAGCCCATGTTGGAAGAGTTTTGGTTGATCTCTTGTGACTTAGCAGCTTTTTATAAGCTCTCCTAGCCTCAAATAAACAAATTCTACTCCGTTGGTGTTCCTAACCTGTGCCATTCTTTCTTTAAACGCAATCAATCCCTCTCAGCTTGATGACACTCTTGGTCATACCATCCTCTCCGAGTGGAGGAATCCTGTTATCGCAGTTGACATGGCGCTGGTTCAGTAACTATTGGTTCCAAGATTCTGGCCAAGCTATTATACGCCTTCTCACCTACTGGGAAAGTTGTAGCTACCACAATTTCTTCCTTGAGCTGAATCACATCATAGGTTTGTATAACCGCCAACATTCTCAAAAAAGAATCATTAGAACACTTCAGATGCCCCACTTCTGCTGCATTGTCTGAAAAGTCAGATTGGATAAAATCATTAAGATCAATTGAAATGTTATTATCCATACAGAAAGTCAAAGAATAATGGCTGCTTTCTGCCCATAACTGAATTGTAAAATCAGCAAAGCACCCAAAATGAAAAAATTGTACAATCAAGTAGTCTATCACACTAGTACCTAAAGGGGAATTAAAGATAAATTTGCCAAAACAGTCACTGTTCGGCTGTTAACTATTATCTTATTATCTTTGCTCAAAATACAAAGATTCATCCATTTTGTTTAAAGTCAGAACTTTTGAAACTCTTTGAGGAACTCCAGCTTCAGCCAGTAGACTTTCATCTGAAGATTCCAAGTATGATGAACCTGTTCTAGCATTGAAGTCCCCTGTTATAAAACAAACAGGCTCTGGATAAATATCTTCCAAAAATTCAAGTAAAGTGTCCAAATGATGCCAGATTTCCTGTGACCCAAAAGGGAAATTATCCGGAGGGATGTACACATTAATCATCAAATAGGAGAGAGTAGCATCTACAGACCACTTGACCACTAAAAAATTCTTCCATATACATGGGATCAGTGAACTTCTAGAAGCCAAGCAGAGGGCGATCAATCTTGCTAAACCACCAGCTGGGCATCCCTTCCTATGCACTTTGACTCCTACTGTAGAGAAAACCCGATAACCAATGTACTCTGGCAATTTGCAATCTTCCTTAAGTAACCATGTTTCTTGAAAAAAATATATATCATAAGACTGGATAAATTCCATCCACTCTTTATCAGCAAAATCCTAGAGGAAATTGTAAGAACCCTGGAAAAACTAAAGACAGAATGGAGATTTATGCCCTGGGAGGGCAATGTGGCTAAGAAAAGCAATTGAGGGATCCCAAGGGAGAAGGTTGGATGGTTGGGCATGCCGGCTTCCCAAATCCTGCAAAGGACAACGAAGGGAACTGTGGGCTTAGAGTTCAGAGTGGGCAGAGAGCCTGGAATTAAGTTGGTATAAAATAAGTATAGAAAACGAGCAGCAGAAGTCCTGTGCAGCAAGTTAAACTGAGACCCAGGAGTCCTAAGGGGAAGGACCTGGGCATAGTTATATTTTATTTATTTATATAAAATTTTATCCCGCCCCTCCTGCCCACAGGGCAGCCCGGGATGGCGAACAGCAAATATAAAAACAATAAAACAAAACAGTTAAAATTCACAAATATGCAGGGAAGAAAACTCCCACCCCCACCCATCCTACCCCTCCCCCTCCCCAAAGACCTGGTGGAACAGCCAGGTCTTACATAAACGTCAAAATAAGGAGAGTGGGGGCCTAACCACTTATAATGTTTAGTTTGAATGACCGAGTGGTGTGGGCCAGCTATAAGGGGAGGAGGAGACTGGAACCCAGTCTAGAGGAGTGGGGAACCCGCAGATGGTAGGGAGAGGTCAGACACCTACCAGGTAGGATGGGGAACATACTAGGATGGGATTGAAGAAAGTAACAGAGTAATCAGACCACCCAGCTGACAGGAGGGATCATGCCTGGCCAGAGAGTGTCAGTATAGGAAGAGAAAGGAACAGAGTAATCACTCAGACCACCCAGCTGACAGGAGGGATTGTGCCTGGCCGGGGGTGTGTGGGTGTCAGTATAGGAGGACAGCCGTGATGGAGGGGAGGAGACCCTGGGCTGGGATGGTTAGGGATCATTCCCAGGATGGAGGCTTAAGTCAGGTCTACTTGAAAGTAGACCTGACTCCATTGGGTAGGGAGAAGTGTAGCAGGTTGACTGGGGAAGCCCCTGCTCCTTTAAGGACAAAGGCGATATGGCCAGCATGGCCCCTTTAAGAAGGGCTGGCAAAGTGATTCAGGCAGCCAGGTATGATCTAAGACACAGGTGTCTGAGCCAGCAGGAGGCACCTGTGGGTGGTAGGCTAGGGGCTGCCAAAACCCAGCATAAAACAAGAGTGCAGCCAGCAGAAGGACTGGCTGGGTGGAGCAGCATGCCCCAGCAGCAGAGCAACTCAGGAGGTTCAAGCTGGGGCCAACCACCAGGCAGCACTGGGCCCATCCTCCAGCAACAGAAGTCCAGGTCGGAGATTCGGGAAGCTCACCTGGAGAGGCTAGAGCTCAGAACACTGGGAGAACAACTGGCCCTGCTGACCCTGGCGGTGCAGAGCAAGACAGTGATAAGAGTGAGACTGGACCACAGGAAGCTTGGAGAAGTGAGCTGTGGGTGGCCCTGCCGGGTTGCATGGAACACTGGGAAGGCAGCAAGGCAAAGAGATCAGGACTTCGAGGGGCCAGAGAAGTCTGTTGGTAATACCTCTTCCGTGTCCTTTTCTCAGTCCCTTTCTTGAGTAAAGCAGTTCTCATTCACAGAGCTCTCTCTAGACAACTCTCTCTACTGATCTCTTGTGCTCTAATTCTTGTGTGACTCTTCTGCCAGTTCCCTTCTACTGAGCACACGCTCTCTCTTATAACCCAAGGAGACCCAGCTCAGTCATATGCCTAGTCACCAGATCCACAGCTTTCTTGTGAAAGTGAGGGCAGGAAATGCTATGCCCAACTTCCTTAAATAGGGATGGGCGAACAGAACCGAGTTCAGAAATTCGGTTCGGTTCAGTTCGGAATTTCAGTTCGGTTCGGAAGTTTGGTTCAGTTGACCAAACTATTCAAGTTCGGTCCAAACTTCCGAACAAAATTCGGAAATTCAAACCCTATTGAACTAAATGGAATATTATCTTTTAGGGATGGGCGAACAGAGCCGAGTTCGGAAATTCGGTTTGGTTCAAAAATCGAGTTCGGTTCGGAAGTTTGGTTCGGTCGACTGAACTGGTCAAGTTCGATCCCAACTTCCGAACCACGTTCGCCCATCCCTATAAATCCACAACAACTAAATGCTGATGGAGTGGTTGGTCAGTGACATTCCAGGCACTTGATCTGTACCGCAGTTACCTGATTCACCCTAAAATTTCACAACTAAACCAGCCAGTTTCACCAGATTTATTTGCATTTTAAAGGTTTGTGTGAACTTTTCAAGAAGGAAAAAGGGACTACAGATCAATAGCAACGTGCACTGACATTAACTTCAGCTTTCATGGCAAAGCCAGCAAGTTTAATACAACCCTAACGGAATTGCCTGTCCTATGACAAGCAGCTGTTACACAGAATTTTAGACAGCAGTTTAAGTTCCAATTGCTGATGTTTTGACTTGAATAAACTTCTGATGGTTGTGTTATTAATAAAATGAACATTTATTCTTAAATATAATTATATTTTATAATTAAATAATACAAGTATTATTTTACTTAAATATATATTATAATTATAATATAACAATATTATAAAACATTTTATTATTATATATTACCCTGCCCTCTTCCCCTCTTGGAGACCTTTCCACCTTGCTCTCAGGAAGCCTGTAATTGGGACCTGAGCCCAGGTCCTTTGCAGCATTGTTATGCCTCTTGCGTGTGTGTGTGTGTGAGAGAGAGAGGGGGCGGGAGGAGGGAGAGAAAAAGGCAGTGTAAGTGCATGTCATGACCGGGGGGAAAGATACATTGTGAGTACATGTGCCACATGAGAGAGAGCTAATGTGACGTAGTGGTTAAGAGTGCAGTGCTTGGACCAGGAGGTAGGGGGAGGCTCCGGGTTCAAGTCTCAGACTACTTTCTCATGTGCATTAGTACAGACCTGTTGGCACCACAGAGATGTCCGGGACTCAAAAGACATGCGGCTTCCATCTCGTGAGAATGGCGGAAATGCGGATCTTCGCCTGCAAACATGCGTGTCTGGCAGGGTAGGGAAAAGTACTGGATGTGCATGTTTGCAGGGAGAGATTTCTGCATTTCCGCTGTTCTCACAAGACGGATGCTGTGTGTCTTTTGAGTCCCGGACTTCCCCACAGCACCAACAGGTCCGTATCAACGCACGTGAGAAAACGGTCTCACCTTTAGCCATGAACTCACTGCGTGACCTTGAGCCAGTCACAGATCTCTCAGCCTAACCTATCTCAAAGGGTTGTTGTGAGGATTAAGAGTTGAGTTAATTAGTTAATGTCACAGTTAATAAGTTAAAAAAATTGTAGGCCATTCTGAGCCTAAGGGATAGGGTGGAATTTAAAAAAAATCTAAATAAAAAAAATGAATAAAATTAAATGCGGGAGAGCTAGCTAGAAAGAGGAAGATGCAGTATAAGTGTGCATGCAAGGGAAGGAGGGGGTAAAGATGCTGTGAGGGTTCATGTGTGTGTCTGCGAAGGAGGGAAGCATAGTGGTTCAAATATCTCTTATCGGACCAACTGCTGTTGGTGGAAATAAGCAAGTCTTTGGTCCACACAGGGCCTTCCTCAGGCATGAAGTATAGCCAGTCAAAATCGTTGTGCTTGTACCCCCATGCCCTGGCCTTCCAACTTGCCCCCTGTTTCAGTTGGTATGGGGCTCGGTAATTTGACTTGCCCCACAGCCTTATTATTGTGACGTCTACACCACTGAGGGAAAGACAGAGATAACTCTGTGTGTGTGTGTGTGTGTGTGTGTGTGTGTGTGTGTGTGTNATAACTCTGTGTGTGTGTGTGTGTGTGTGTGTGTGTGTGTGTGTGTGTGTGTACATGTGAGAAAATGAGAAGGAGAAACTTTTTGAGGTCACACTAGTCTTTGATGGTGTCTGGGGTCACTGAAATATTTAAGTTCCAAAATAAGGTCATGCAGGCAAAAAGATTAGGAGCTCCGGCTTAAAGCCCATAACATGCATAGCTTTCTGTTTCTGCTGTGTTAAAGTTCAGGAAAAGCCCTCATTTGTGTATGGGGGGTTGACAGGGGAGATCTAAGCTTGAGCCTGCAGATCTATGTTGAAGTTCTTTGAGTTCAGAAGCCTATTTTAATCAATTCAAATGGTCTCCCTCTTAGGCCGCTTTTATATGAGGTGCTGAAGCGCCTCCTGAGTCCCGCGTTGAGAGAAAAGCCGGCGCGGGGAGTGTTTCCATACTCCCTGCGCTGCTGGAAGTCACGTGCTCCCCATTGCCGGCAGCGCGGGGAGCATGGAAACACTCCCCGCGCCGGCTTTCCTCTCAACGTGGGACTCAGGAGGCACTTTTCAGCGTCTCATATAAAAGCGGTCTGAATTCCCTATGTTGGCTACTTTAAAATAACGAATGATGTTACCTGTCCATCCTTTTAAAATCATATTATCTTGGTAAAAGCATCATGGAAGACTATTTTCCAATTACTAATAATTATTCAGAGGTGGTAGCCTCCCAATAGTCAGTGCTATCTGCTGTGGAAATTTAAAATCATTATAACTTTCATCTGCTGAAAGATAGTTGTGAATCTGGTGTATGTGATGTGGCTGATGTATACTCGTGATTGTGAAACTTGTTATTTTCAGAGAGGGGACTCGGGGAGTACAGAGTTATGGTAGGTGAATGTTTATGGTGAAGGGGGAAAAATATTTAGCAACTTTTCTTTCTTGTAATTTTAGTTTCCCACCTTATATTGTGTAGAAAATGTATGTGTAGTCTTATTTTTGTATGTCCTTTCAGCTTTCTGTCAGTAAACATTTTGGAACACATATTAGGCAACTTCCTGTTCTGTGGGACAGTGCGCTCTGGGATAGCGTGAAGGATTCCAGCACAACAGTTTGTGACATAAGAGCATTAGTTGTGATAACCATAGCAACTCTCTGGGTGTTAACAAACGAGACATCGCCCCACATTAACCCCGGATTCACCTGCTTGTGTACTCGGTGCCTGCCACTTGTTTGCCCTGGGGCCACTCCTCAAGGCATCAAGCCAGGAAATGTGGGGCACACCCTGGTGAACCTAGAGCAACAGGCACCCATGGGTCCAGAGCTCGTTAGTTAGGTTCCCCTGCAGGCCTGGCTCTGCCATAGAGACGCGGCTAGTATGTCCCTCTGAGCTGGCAGTCAGTTGAGAAGGGCAAACTAGTGCTGGCTCTGATGGAAAGGGAGGGTCACAGCTTGGGAACAAGCCTTCCTTGGCTGTGACTCCCCCTTTCCATCGGAGCCAGAGCTAGTACACCCCTCTCAGCTCCCAGCTCTCTGCAGGGGATTCTGGGAGGGGAGTGATTGTGCGTGCTAGCGCCCTCTCTGGCAGCTGCTGCAAGCACATGAGCTGTGGGCAGGGGGCTACCCATTTTGTTGTGCTCCCCACGCTGTCGAAATGGGTTGCAGAAAACTAGGGTTCCTAGTTTTCCGTGACAAAAAATTGGAAATTCTCTAATTAAAACCCCCCACATCTCTGTTTTTCTGCAATTAAATGTAAACACTAGTTGACTTTCCCATGCCACAATGTAGATAGGTCTGAGTTAGAACAGCATGTTTTATTGAACTATTTTAATTTTCATGTAGTTTTGCAACTACCTGTCCCACCAACAGCCTCGCCATGGCACCCCTCCAAGTGCAGAGTACCTCCCCTCTCCTTCCAGCACATGCCTTTAGGTTGCTTCCCCTCCGCTGCCTTGCGCTCTCTGCCGCCGCCTCCTCCCAGCCTGGTCTCACACTGCTCTGCCAACCAGAAAGGGAGACCATATAGAAGCTGGCACCTGGAGAAGCTTCTATGGGCCCAGTTAGGCCCACTCCCTGTCCCCTCTTCCCAAGATCCAGAAGACCTGACCACCCCAATTCATAGTGCCCTGCTCCACCACCCCACAGGAGCTCTGTGCACCCCTCCAAATGCAGAGCCCCCCCACCCAGCTTCCCCTCAGCTCCACTCTGCATCCTCGCTGCCTTGCACTCACTGTTTCCTCCTCCCAAACCTGTAGGTTTTTTGCCATTTTCATGCAGTTCTCTGGAAAATGGCAAAAATGGCAGAGTTAACAACTGAGAAGAGAAAATGGTTAGAAATTCTTCCTTTGATCATGTGAATACTTGAGAGTTACTTTAGTAGGGTTACTCGTGGCAGAAAAGTGAGTATGTGGATTCATATTGGTAGAATTGGCACCTAAGTGCTCACAATACCTTTTTTTATTAAATTCATTGTTATAACTGTAAAATATTAATATGTAAAAATAATCTCACATTTTGAAGCATTTTTAAATCTGTTTTTAAAAATATATTTGGCAAGACAACAAATCAGTTTGCATGATACATTTATGGGTTAAAATAAAAGAAATATTGGCTAACTTGGGAATGCTTTGTTCACCAGTTAGTTCAATAATATTGAGGAGCTTTCCAGCCATTATGACTGACAGGGGAAGCCAATGAGTGAGGCATTCATTTCCCTACTGCTCACATCAACATGTTCCTTGTGATAAGGGGTCCTTTGTGCCTGCTGGATGAAACTTTCCCAAGGATGAACTTTCCTATTCATTAATCCAGGTGTGGATTAACCCGACTGATTTTCCCCCTTTGAGTTATGTTTTGTCTACTACTTCATTAAACGATACTCAGTGGCTTTTCAAATTATTTTACCAGCTCTGCAAATCATCAGACAACAGTCCCCATCTAGTGGGAAAACGTAGTATTGCACGCATCTAATTTTCATTGGTGAAATGGGAAGTGTCCTTCAGCATTTAACCAGAAAGTGTTTCAAAATCTGCAAGATAGGGTAGACTCCTAGGGTGCCTTCACATATAATGCTAGCCCTAGAATGATCCCGGATGCATGAAGCTACTCAGAGCCTTGACAGCTTCACCATTCCAAAACACTCATTGCTAGGCAACTCATGAGCAGCAGTACCCTTCTTGGCCTTGCCCATCCACAGCTGCCTCAGCCTCATTCCTATCAGGGGAGAGGCTAAGGGTATTTTTAAACAAGATGGCTCCAGGCATGGCCCCTCACCGTCCTCATGGAAAGCCGCTCATTTGAAGTTAGTGCGTGGGGGTGCGCACTCTCGTGGTCCCCCAGTCCCCGCATGGAGCACTCCTGAAAAATCCAGAGTGCCCTGTGTAGGGACTGAGTGGCTGGTGTGTGGATGGGGCAGCCATGCGAGTAGCCGCCTGCGTGCAGCGCTCCCCATGTGCTTCCAGTCCCGCACCCATTCCACAGGCTGACCAAGGACCCCCCTCCCCACCACGCTTCTGTAAAAACACCCTCTGAGTGATGCTTATGTGAGCGGATAGGGAGGCTGCTGCTGTTGCTACCGATTGGCTGTTTGACTTTGGGGTGTTCTGCCACCAACCAATTGATGGGTGGTGACGGCAGCACAACCAGTCCCCAGTCCTGACCCTAATCAACCTTAATCCTGCTATGGGCGGGGTCTTGCAGAGTAGCAATTGTGATCGTATTTGGATAGAGGTGCCAGAATCCAGCCCTGGAAAGAAAAGAGATATGGGGCAGAGCCCTGGCAAGTCCTGAGACAAATGAAACCCTGGTCCTCTTCTCCCTCAGTGTTAACCTCGATATTTACCTGGAAATCTGTGGGAGGGGGGAAATTGTGCCAATCTTCACTCATTTAAAGAAAAATTTCTGTGTTGGTCCAGATGGTGCCAGCCATGTACTCATTAGCCCAAGGTTGGGGGATGAAGTGGCAGTTGTCCGTAAAGACAATCTGGTCTATCTAAGGTATCCGGAGTCTGACTTGCCCAACATTGAGTGTGTCCATCTTAAGTTCGAGGCCAGAGATAGACTAGGGGGATTCTGCTGGTGTGTACCAATGATCCCGCTACACAGCAGACTCCCTGACTGCTCTAGTCAAGCTAGTCTTGGAGGTGGTGTTGAGATCACCCAGACTTATTGTCTTGGGTGATTTCAACATACATGCTGAGGCAGGCCTTTCAGGGGCAGAGCAGGATTTCATGGCTGCCATGACAACCATGGGCCTATCTCACTAAATATCTGGCCTGACGTTGGATTTAATGGACACACATTGGATTTAATGTTCTGCACTGGCCTGAAAACAGGAGGTTCCAATTATTGGCGGTGTCATTATGACACCGTTGTCATGGTTGGACCGTTACATTCTGAGGGCCTAGCTTCCTGCCCTCCTTTTCTCCCTTTGGGGTGATGGACCAGTTTGGATGGTCCACCACCAGAAACTAAGACTGCTTTTAGACAAGGGCGCTAAAGGTGCCTCTGGAGCCATGCATTAAGAGAGAAGCCACGCCGCGCTGCCAGAAGTGACGTGCTCCCCGTTGCCGGCAACAGCAGCAGCTGGCACGCAGCACTTTGCAGAGGCACATTCTGGAGACCTCAATTTTCAGGTCTCCAGAACGCGCCTCTGCAAAGCGCCGTGTCTCCAGCCGCTGCCGTTGTCGGCAACGGGGAGCATGGCACTTCCGGCAGCGCAGTGCGGCGTGGCTTCTCTCTTAACGCGCGGCTCCAGAGGCACCTTCAGCGTCCTTGTCTAAAAGCGGTGTAATGGATCCAACAGGATTCTAGAACTGTCTAAGAAATTTACTCACTGACCTTGACAACCTCTGCCAATGACCTGGTCGATCTATGGTACTGTATATTAACTTGGGCCACTGACACAGTGGCAACCAGGTATCTGCTTCCTCCACTGCAGCAATGCCGGTCTCTCTGGCATATGGAAGACCTGAAGCTGCTAAAGGAGGAGGGTAGGCAGTTAGAGTGCAAGTGGTGCTTGACTCACGCCAAAGCCAATCAAGTGCAGCATAGACCATTTTTGAAGGACTATGCTGTGGCTGTGGAAGTGAAGAAGAAATCTTTCTTCGCTGCTGCCATAGCATCTGCAAAGTGCTGGCCAGCGAAGTTCATCCAGGTGGTGAATAGTCTTGTCTGGTTTGCTTGGACCAGCTTCAGTTAGTCTTACCCACTGATGTGGAGGGTGTGCTTAGAGTGGTGCAGGTGACCAGTTGTGAATTAGCTCCATGCCCATCCTGACTGGTGAAAGCTAGCCAGGAGACTTTGGGGCCATTGCTGGCTGGGGTTGTCAGTGCCTCCTTTGGGAAGGTAGGGTACCTGAAGGCCTCAACGCTGCTGTCATATGCCCCCTGCTGAAGAAACCATCTCTTGGCATTGACTCCCCTGCCAGCTATCACCTCATCTCTAATCTTCCCTTTTGCAGGGAAGGTTATTGAATGGGTGGTTGAATCACAGCTTCAGGTGAATATCAATGCTATTGGATTCCTGGACCCATGTCAGTCAGGATTTCATCCTGGGCATGGCACTGACACTGTGTTTGTGGCCTTGGTCGATGACCTCTGCTTGCCAATTGACAAAGACAACTGTACTCTGTTGATTTTGTTAGATCTTTCAACAGCCTTTGATAAAGTTGGTTATGGGGTGTTGTTGTCATGGCTGCATGACCTGTCAGGGATTCACAGGACCACTCTTGAGTGGTTCTGCTCTTGAGCGGCTCCTCAGAGGGTGGTAATGGGTAGTGGCTCATCATCCTTGGGAGTTCCCTTGTGGGGTCCCTCAGGGTTCCACCATGCCACAACTCCTGTTCAGTGTGTATCTGAGGCCCCTGGGCGAGGTTGTAAGTGAAGTGCCATCTGTATGCTGTTGACACCCAACTCTATCTCTCTTTTTCATCTGATCCAGGTTCCTGCTGTCTTGGTGCTTACATAGTGTCTGGCTGCCATTGGGAACTGGATGCAGGAGAGCCAATTGAAGCTGAATCCAGACAAGACCAAAGTGGTGATGGTTGACTGGCCTTGTGACCTGGGAGACATGGGACCCCTGTAATTGATGCCATCTCTCCTCCTTTGGTCACAGGTTTTCAGACTTGGGGTGCCTTTGGATCCATTGTTGCACGTGGGTCATCAGGTCACAGTGTGACCAGGAGCGCTTTTCACCAATTACATCTGATGTGAAGGCTGCCACCATTTTTAATCAGATTTGTATTTGGCCACCACCATCCAGGCCTTCGTAACCTTGAGGCTAGACTACGGCAATGCACTCTACATGGGGCTGCCCTTGATGACTGTTCAGAATCTGCAGTTGGTGCAGAATGCAGCAGCTTGTCTTCTGTTGGGGGGCAGGTCGCCGGGAGCACATTACACCAGTGCTCCAGAGTCTGCACTGGCTACCAATAGTTTTCTGGGTACAATCCAAGGTGCTGATTTGACTTATAAAGCCCTAAACAGCTTGGGTCCCAAGTATCTGAAAGATCATCTCTTCCCTCATGTCAGCCAGGATCGCCCGCTTGCAGGTACCATCTGCCTGCAAAATCTCTACAGCAAGGACACACAGGGAGGTTTTTATTGTTGGCTGCTGCATGATTATGGAACTCCCTCTCCTTGGAGGTTCAACTAAGCCCATCTCATCTTCTAGAAAAGATGTATATTTATTTATTTATATATATTTATGTATAAAGATGTATGTTTGTTTATTTATTTATTTATTTAATAATCCCGTTCCCTCCAGCCCTACAACAGCTCGGGGCAGCTCACAAAACATTTTAAAAACAGTAAGTTAAAAACAATACACAGAGGGGTTACTAAAACATTTTGAAACAGACAATAAAAGAGGTAAAAACCACTGGCAAACAACCCCCACCCTAACCTACTCCTCCCCTCCCCCAAAGGCCCGGACAAACAGCCAGTCTTACAGGCCAGACAAAAGGGCAACAGGCTGGGAGCTAGGTGAGCTTCCTCTGGAAGGGAGTTCCGTAGTCATGGTGCGACCACCAAGAACGCTCTCTCCATCGTGGCCCCCGGTTCACCCAGGGGACCTCCAAGAAGGCGCCCCCGGTAGACCGCAGAAGTCGCTCCACGACCCGGGACGTGAGGGAGTCTCTCAGGTAGGAGGGGTCCAGAACATGTAGGGCTTTAAAGGTCAAAACCAGCACCTTGAATTGGACCCAGAATGCTATAGGCAACCGGTGCAGAGCCCGGAGCACTGGTGTAATGTGCTCCCTACGGCCCGTCCCCATCAGGAGATGGGCTGCCGCATTCTGCATCAGTTGCAGCTTCCGAGTCGTCACCAAGGGCAGCCCCACGTAGAGCACATTGCAGTAATCTAGCCTTGAGGTGATGAATGCATGGATGAGGGTGGCCAGATCGGAAATTGAAACATATGGCTGGATCCTATGCACTAGCTGTAATTGGCGAAAGGTTCTCTTTGCCACCGCCACCACCTGACGATCCAGATGGAGGCCAGGGTCCAACAGAATCTGCAAACTCCGCACCTGCAGGGCCAGCAGGGGACGGATTCCCTCTACAAGGGAGGGCCATCACCTCAGCTGCCCTACCCACCAACATCACATCTGTCTTATCAGGGTTCAGCTTACTGCTAGCAAGCACTGAGAAAGCACTGAGACTGCAGGACCTAGGTTCTTTGAAAAAGAGAGGTAAAGCTGGGTGTCATCAGCATACTGGTGCCAATTCACCAAACTGTCTCATGACCTCACCCAGGGGTTGCATATAGATGTTAAATAACAGTGGAGACAGAATTGAACCTTGCGGTACTCCACAAGCAAGATCTCGGGGGCTAGATGTTTCTTCCCCCAGCACCACCCACTGGCTTCTCCCCGAGAGGAACGATCGAAACCATCCTAAGACAGTCCCGTCCACTCCCCCCAGGGTCCATAACCATCTCAGAAGCAACCCATGATCTACCGTATCAAATGCTGCCAAGAGATCCAATAGGACCAAAAGGGTTGAATGTCCTAGATCCATCTTTCAGCAGAGGTCATCTACCAAGGCCACCAGCGCAGTCTCGGTGCCAAACCTGATTGAAAAGGGTCCAGAAAGCCAATGCTATCCAGATGGCCCTGGAGCTGCTGGGCCACCACCCATTCAATAACCTTCCCTAAATAAGGATGTAAGGGATGTTAGATGTAAGACCTTTCTGTTTGGCCAGATACTTGGCAGGCAGGGATGGGGGCGGGGGGATTTAAGGAATTTTTTTAGATGGTTTTTATTGATTGTAAGCCATCCTGAGCCTTAATGGGAAGGAAAGCATATAAATTAAAATAAATAAGCACCAATACATTTCCAAGAAATTTAAATAAAGGAAAATGAACGTTTTTCCTATCAACAAAACTTAAAATCAGCGCCTAATAAAACAAAATGAAAAACCCATTATTATTTAATAGCGGACTGCTAAAACAACTTCAGGCTTTAAATTTCTTGGAAAAGCATTGGTGTTTACTCAAATGTATTGAAGTTGTCTTAGCAATCCACTATTAAATAATAATGGATTTTTTAAAAAAAATTTAAGTTTGTTGATAGGAAAAATGCTCAGTTTTCTTTATTTAAATTTCTTGGAAATGTATTGGTGTTTGTTTATTTATTTAAATGTATATGCTGCCCTTCAATACAACTCTTAGGGACTGATTCACTCTGGTGAATATTGGGAATGAAGTTGGTAAAGTTACAGGTGGTTTTACATGTTTTACTAGGATACACCACATCACACTGGTGCTACTAATTAGTGCCAACAGAAGTTGCATTCACGTCAATGGGGCTTGACTCAGTGCTAAGCTAACACTGTCAGGAAATGGATGGAGGATTGTGCCATTATTAGCTGCTTCACTGTAGTGCTGCTACATAGTACCTCTGAAAAGCAATCTATTTATTTACGCCTCAAAGGTTTGGCTATGGAGGGTGGACACTGTCTTACAAAGACCACATCAAGAGAGGTGTGATCTTGTTAACAGAACTTTCATTAAAATTGGTGAGTGTGAAAATGGGAAAGCTTGATCTGGAGGAGAGCTGATTCAATGGATTTGTACTGTGTCTCATTTGTCACAGGTGGGAGGGGCTGCGCTGACTTGTTTATAAGCGATGCAATGAAGGCGCCACAAGACTCCATTACAGTTGGGTATGACCATTGGGCACACCATCAGCAGTGACGTGCCCAATAGCTGGGTAGGATGGGAGGTGAGGTACGGCTGTGATTAGACTTGTCTATGGTCTCAGACACACACCAGAAATAAGCAATACCAGTCTGTTTGATTTTCTCGTAACACTTCCTTTCTTTACTGATTCCCTGGAAGTTAACAGATGAGATAGGGGCCCCCATTGTCCTCTGCCAGATGTTCATTTTGGTTTGGGCCGGGACAGCTCTGCATGGCGTCATCCCCAGAAAGGCAGAGCACATCATCCGGGGTCTTGGCCTGATCCAGGGCTGCCCTGCGGCTGCCTCCTGTCTGATGGGGCGGGGCAATGAGGCGGGCTGTGTTCATCACCATAGAGTCACCACGTGGGAAGACCACAGCCTGAGGAACCACCAGCCCATCTGCTGGGATCCTCATGGGGTCCATGCGAGGCAGGGGTACGGAGCGGCTCCAGGGTCCGGCATGCTCCTGGCTCACATGTTAACACCCCCTGATGTGGAACAGAGGTGCAGTCAGGATGGGCCCAGCTGGAGACCTGCCATGACCAGGCAGTGACCCCAGTAGTGTTAATGCACTCTCTCTGCTGTTGCTTGTTACCGTCTGCCCATCTAGAAATCTCCTCCTCTGTGGACAGAGGAAAAGAGCAGAGCAAGGGGAGGAGAGAGCAGCCCCTACCATCAGTAGGGACAGAGAGGGCAAGTTGGGCAGCACTAGGGACACGGCTTTTGGGGTTTAAGGCTTGGCCCCTTCTTTAGCAAAACTGTAGTTCTTCCCCTGTTGTGGATATGTCTGCAATTAAGCAGCTGCAGTTTTCAATGAATCCTAATTAATTTATTCAACGACTGGCAATACTAGCTTGTCAGGAGAAGAAGCTTGTCAAAGCCCTAGTAATGGTATTGTTACGTTTTTTAGGTTTGTCCCTTGGCCAAGGGGAGCAGGTCCCTAAATAGCCCAACTGAAACTGTTTGCTGCATTTTAAAAATACCATTAGCACACAAAGATGGTGCAGAGCAAGAGTTAAGGTTGTATCAAGCCCCCCACACCTACCCACCTAAAAACCTTAAAAGAAAAGAAATAGCCAGCTTTTCTTTCTTTCTTTCTTTGCCCTCATCATATTGCCTACTGCAGGGATGGGGAAACCTTTTACCCTTCAGGGGCCACTTTTGTACATAGGAAAAGCCCATGGGACAGATAGAGGTTGAGGGATTTTGCTTTGTGGGTGAGATGCTGTACTCAGAACAAGGAAAAAGAAGGGAGAACGTTGTGGCAGGGTGGAGCCTCAGTAGGGCTGCAGGTCCTTTAAGAGTTGCAGAGTGGAGAGGTAGCCACACCTACTCCTGGATATAAAAGAGAGGAAGAACTAGAAAAGAGTCAGTTGCTACCTGTACATAGAAGGAGACACATCTCTGCTGAATAACTGAGGGAGACCATGGTGCTGATCCGAGAAGCCTGATTCATAGAAGAGTTAGTTGAATGTGTGAGCCTGCCAGAGGATTGCTATCTGGCTAGGCTTGAGTTCATGATAAAGACTTGTGTATATGGTGGAGACAGAGTATATGGACTATGCCCATAAAAATAAAGAAGCATTTGTTAAATATAACAAATATTCAGATTTGTTATATTTCCTCACTTCCTTAACTTCATCTGGTATCCTCTTATTCTTACAGATACCATTTTATTTTTCCCTTTCAATAACATCTCCTATAATTCCCTAAAATGCTTTAGACTCTTGGGGCCCTAATCCTGACAACACTCAACCACAGAAAGACTGCCCCTTGCTACAAGCATATTCAAGATGGGGAAAGGAAGTATGTGTAAGGTCCTGGGTGTGAATCCTGGGCCTTGGGATGCGGGAGAGGTGCTTTTGGGGCCTGTGCCACCTGGTGGACCTGTTCACCTCCCGCAGTTCTCCTCTATATGCTTTCCCCTGTCTTACTGCCCATTGCATGGCCGCACCCTCTCCCAGCTGGGGGCCCCCAGCTTCCTGATTGGCCACAGATGGTACTTAAACACTGATGTGACCTCATGAAGCTGGTGGAGCAATGTCTCTTCCCCACTTAAATCTTTGCTCTGTGTGCGGTATAGTAGTGTGTAGTTCTCTGCTCTGTAGCAGGGATGCCCCCTTGATTGTGTTGTGTATACGTGGTGTGTCCCCCTTACCTCCCTGTTCCCCCATGGCTTGCGTGTCCAATCCCTTCGAGGTGTGTTCCCTTACCGCCCTGTTCCCCCATGGCTTGTGTGTCCAATCCCCTTGTGGTGTGTTCCCTTACCTCCCAGTTTCCTCCATAGCCTATGAGCTTGATCCCCTTTGGGGGTGTACTGTATATTGGGCATCTTGGCTTCATCCCCCACCTGGTTGTCCCTCTGGGGACCCTCGTGCCTGGTACCCTTTGTGGGGGTGTTAGGTTGTCGTCCGGGGAGTCCTTGTTTGGTTCCTGGTTCCCTGTCCCCTTTGGGGTCCTTTTGTGTTGTCCCCCACTATCTAGGGGTTCCCCTCCACCCAGGACTTGGTGGCCCTGTTCCAGAAGAACCCCCTGGACTAGGGTCCTTCATTCCTGGTCCTTCCCGATAGCTTCCAGAGTTACAGCTCCCTGCAGCCCTCCCCGTAATTTCAGAACTTGTGTGTCGGACCCCCATGTCCTCCCTTCCCTTTGTGGTGTGGGTTCTTCCTTCTTCTCTCTGACCTCAGCGATGAGGTAGACCCTCTCTGAGGCTGGGTTTCCTGGCCGCAAGAAGAGTAGGCTCTTGGGTTCCAAGACATACTGAGAGGTCCTCTTTCTTGCAAATTCCCCTCCCTCATGAGTCCTTCCTCTTTCTTGCCCTTGGGGGGTGGGGTGTCCGCCATCCTTATTCCCCTGATACCCTGTACCCCTCTGACAGTATGGTGACTGGAGGATGTGCTGAGGAAGGAAGTGAAGTTGAGCATATGCGCTGAGAGGAGGAGGAGGAGGAGGAGGCGGCACCCAGATGTGTACTTGAGTGTAGGGGCTGACTGCGTGAGCCAATTCCATGAACTGGTAATGGACCTTATAACAAAAGGCAATGGGCCATATTTGTCTCGGGTACCTGGGACTCCCCATCCCTGGCGCACAGGGCTGTCGGAAACCGAGTCTCACATGCCACACATCTGTCATTTTCACAGATATTGAAAAACAATATATACCCTAGATTCGTCTAATTCACGCTGAACAGCAGGAGAGACTTGTATTGAACGAGACCTACTTAAATGATCAGAAATACATTGGGTCCTAAAACAGTTTGTGAAACACACAGGAAATTCTACCTGTCAGCCTACCACATAATGAGAGGGAAATCCACTTTATCAAACTAGTTTCAGAATCGAAGTCTCCAAAACTTTTGACAGGTTTGTTAAAATTCCAAAGTGATTGATTCTCAAAAGTAATTCAGATTTGTTATATTTCCTCACTTCCTTAACTTCATCTGGTATCCTCTTATTCTTACAGATATTTTCTTCATTGGTTTTTACCATTTTATTTTTCCCTTTCAATAACATCTCCTATTTTTCAGTCTCCCTAGAATGAACTTGATCTCATCTGTCTACTCCTTCAGGAGGTGGCTAGTTTTAATATTTGGATATTTATTATCTGTATGGGATTCTTAAGTATAAATCCTGCTTGGTCTGGGTTTCAGTACTGATGGATGAAAACGTTTAAAAACAGATAAACCCCACCCATAATCGAGATTGGCTTAAAAATCATGGGATTTTTGTAAAATATATATTTGGGGACCTATTTCCATTTTCAAGGTGTTTTCCACATCCATTAGGACTAGAAACCTCTTGTAAAATTGAAATTTGAGTTTTTCATGAGTTCTCACAACTCCAATATCTCATAGTTCACAATAAAATGCAGGAGATGGTAGAACTATGGTACTTAAAATAAGATTCGTGATGTTACGATATCAGGACTGACCTCTTCTCAAGTATTTTAAAGCTAGTGCTTCACAGTGTCAGCCTACATTTTACAGCAGAGATTCTCAACCTGGTGCTTAGGAGTGTGAAAGTGCTCCCCAAGCCAGCTGTCAGTAGTGCTCAGGAGCACTTTCACGGATGTGAAGCATTTAATTGAATTGAATTAAACTGAATTGCAGAGGGGAGACTTAATCTATGCACATTTATGCGAATCATTCATACAAATTACGTAGTGCGTCACTCCAGTGCTCGTGACTGAAAAAAGGTCGAGAAACTCTGGTTTACAGAGACAGTAAGTCCTGTGCTTAAATGAATATTTAAAACTAATATTAAAATAAAATAAAATCCTAAAATAAAAGAGGAATTAGAATAACAATTTCATACAGAAACTGAGAGCTGACTTTGTGTTACAAAATTACAAAGCTGGACCCAAATGTGCTCCTCTTTGATACTGACAGTTGTAGGTTGTAAAAAGGGCACACATTTTTATAAGTCTTTATTTATTTATTTCTCAAACATTTTCTACTTAAGAGAATAACAAAACTAGCAAACCTGGAACTGAGGTATAAAAATGCAGATGAATGCCAAATAGGTAAAACTGTCATGTGTTACAGGGAGGAGCTGTGGTTTTAATTTTATTTTATTCTTAACTTTTCCTTCTTGCTGTGAGATGGATGAACTGGTGGGCCTGGAAGGTTCCATGACAAACTGCTTTCCTATAAAGTATCCTTTCCTTCCATACTTTCCTGTTGTTCTAATTCCTCATTTATTTTTATGATGATTAAATTGAAAAGGGCTAAAATCAAAGAACTACAACATAACAATACACACCAAAGAGGAATCTTTACTGAGGTACCTAGTCCTGTGTATTCATATCTGCGTTGTAGCCCATCCACTGGCCAGCCCCAAGTGTTCAAAATAATGAATCACAAGCATGCAAAGCCTTCAAAGGGCAAAACTCAGGCTGGAGCCAACACTGATGGGAATGATACTGAGTGGGCTCTGCTTTCTGCACCACTGTGCCTTTTGTCCCTGCAACCCAGGGCCCCTGGCATAACAGCCACAAAGCTTAGCTATCCAGCCACACTGTTACTGCTGGTACAGTAATCTTACAAACAGCTACCTGGCTTGTTGGTCACTGCAGTACAGTCCTTTCCCTGGTGGCTGAATTAAACACAACACTCACTCCCAGCCCGTTCTCCTATTGTTCTGATGGTAGACATAGGCAAGAGTGACTGATTGCTAGGTCAAAGGTTCAAGTCTATACTTTGAAGGTGTGGTTTATTTATTTATTTATTTATTTCAATTTCTTGGCTGCCCCTTCCTGCTACAGCAGCTCGGGGTGGCTCACAACATATTAAAACATATAAAAATATAACAATATAATATAATTGTTTTTGCACCCCACCATCTCCAGGACCTATTTTGGGGTGACCTGTCTCCTCAGAGCCCTCAGGTGGGGACCACATTTTAACTTTTAATAAAACCCTTTATTTAGGACACCACCTCAATACTGAGCCTCTCAGGGCTCCGAGTCCCTTTCCAGACTCCCCACACAGCCTCAGGTGTCAATCAATACAGTCCCTTTATTTTAATTTTCAGGCTCTTCTAGTCCTCTTCTCAGACTCCCTCCTCTGAGGCATCTAGCGGGTATCCCCGCCTATGCACTAGCCCTTCCGGGCATCAAGTCCTGTCAATATTCCTTGCCCCTAAGTAGGCCACAAGTGCAGACTCCTTGCTCCACTTTAGTGGCAATACAATCCTTGTTGATGTGGCTCAGCCGCTACTCACAGTCTCTGTTCAATCCTGGCCAACTCAACCTTCCAGGGTTCCTTCTCCGGCTTCCCCGCCAGCTGCCAGTCTTCTACTAGAGCCTCTCCACCGGCTCTGCCTCTTTACCTCCTGCCGGCACACTGACCCACTTCCGGGTTCGGGACCGGCTCTTCTTAGTGGCCTCAGCTGCCACTGGTCAATTATAGGCAGCGGTTTTAAAGCCGTGCTGCCAAGAGGCTTGCCTTCTTAAAGGTCCAGCTCTTGCTGGCTGCTTGGAACAGAGGTGCTTAGCACTTCCCTGTTAAAATAATATATAAGATTTCTTGCATTTATGTTTTCTTTGAAAAGAATAAACTTAAACAACACATCCTCCTTGGATGGTAAATTTAATGGTGTCTGGATACTTTCTTTATCTGATATAGCCTCAAACCCATGACCTTCCAATATGCTTTTCAAAGCTCTGTCACCACAGCTGCCAATAATTTCTCTTTTTATAACTCCGTCTTGGAGAGTAGCTTGGCATATTGCTGACAAAAAGGTGTGATTTCTTGTATACATAGTTACTAGTGCTGAAACTTGGTCTTTGGAAAACTTTGGAAATCACCGAAGATTCTGGTCTTTGGTTTGGAATGTCCAAGTTCTGAAGACCAAGGCTGTTCTTTGGAAACCGCTGCACATATAGCTGGAGTTGAGCTTCTGGAAATGAAACTTTTTGTCATATTTGGTAGGAGGGGGGTATGGGAGGAGACAGTTGAGTGATGATAAGCCAGATGGCAAGTTTTGATTGGTTTGCAGGGTAAAATAAAAGTGACTGCTGTCACAGCTATTCAGGTTGAAATGAGAGGAGGCTGCAAGCAGGAATGTTCCATCAGGTTTATTCAGATACACAGCTGTGGGTCTCACTGGTATTTCTACCAATGGACACATCTTACAGCACAAAGCTTCCTTATATAGTAGCATTCAAGCAACTATACGTGGTTCAATCATGCTGGTATTAAATAACCATATCTGACAGACAATACCTCTTGTTACAAGGCAGAAATTGGGTCGTTGACGCAAGCAAGTTCAGTTCTTCTGAGATAAGGAGGCCCAAGGGTGTAGCTGGATATCTGTCAGGGAGTGTAGCTAACCCATACACCCACAGGTGTCAGCATTAGATATAGATAAGGGCCAGCACACAGATGTCAAGAGGAAACTTTCTGGAAAACTTTGCAGCATTATTTTCTTAATAGGTTATTTGAGCAAAAGGCAAGCTGTATAGTAATGAAATCTTAGGCCTAAAGTATTGAGGATTTGTAGGCCAAGATACTATATAGCTTTGGGATTCTTCCATACTGCACAGCCATTTTCCATTCTCTTTGGTGAATTTGACTGTGTGCTACCCTGCTGATCTGTAATTAATTGGCTGTGAGGGTGAGGGGGGCATGGCATGGCTTGGCCTGTCCTGTCTGTAGGGCTAATGCTGGGGGATGGGGGGGGGGGGTTACGTTTACTATCATGCCATGATTTTTTAAAAATTAATTAATTGGGTGCCAATGTCACATTGTTGCTGCCTGCTGCTTGGTTGGGAGCACCATGAGGCAGAGGGATCTCTCTGCCTGGCTCCACTTTCCTTTGCCTAGACTGTTTAAGTTACCAGCACCACACACCACACCAATCAATGCCATGCCTTTTTAAAAAATAAACATGTGCCACTGCTGTTTGCAGTTCTTGGCACCATGAGGCCAGAGGGATCTCTCCTCATATCTCCCCTTGCCTGGGCTGTTCAAGTTACCAGCACCACACCACATCAATCATGCCATGCCATGTCTTTTTAAAAAATAAGTGTGTGAGAGAGAGCGAGAGAGAGAGAGAGAGTGAATTAATTAATTAATTAATTAATGTCTGCTTTCTTTCTTGTGAATGTTATAACAATTATGTCTGACTGGCTTTTGGTGGGATTTCTCCATGCAGTTGCGCATTGTTTTGTGGGGTTGTGTGTTGTTGTCTTTCTTACCAAGGCTGTGGCTGCCACATGGGACAGCAAAGCCTAATTGTAAAGTGTAAGCTAACTGTAACTTCTACTGTTCTGCCTGCTGCTTGGCATCATGAGGCCAGAGGGATCTCTCTGCCTGGTTTCACTTCCCCTTGCCTGGACTGTTCAAGTTACCAGTGCCACAGTACCAATGCCATGCTTTTAAAAAATAAATAAATGGGTGCCCCTACAGGGTGTGGGGTGTGAATGTCTAGTTTCTTTCTTGTGGGTGTTATAATATGTTTGCTGGGCTGGCTGGCTTTTGGTGGGATTTCTGCATGCAGTTGCACTGTTTTGTGGGTTGCTGTATTCTTCTTGAGTGAATGTCCCACTCTTGCTAACCTGCTTTTCTGTGAACTGCTTGGTTGGCATTATGATTTTAAAGTGGGTGCACTTGCTGCTGATGGTGGGCCATGCTGTGGGTAAACTACGGTTGGCTTTTTTTGGATTTCTGCACAGTTGAACTTTTGTGGGGTTGTCTTCTTGAGCGATTGTCCCACTCTTGCTACCCTGCTTTTCTGGGTAATGCTTTGACTGTAGATTCAAGAACTTTGCCAAGATGTGACCAGCCGGGGAACTGGGGATATATTTTCTAGTTTCTTTCTGGATGTGTGGGGAGGGGGCTTGCTTTGCATAGGTGGGCTGGGCACACGCAATGAAGGCTTTTCTGGCACCAAGAAAAGTAGTTCTGAGTTTCCGCGATTCAAAGTTCCGAGTATTTCTGAGATCTGGAATTTGGAGTTCTGAATTCCAGGTCTTTGGGGAAAGCTCCAAAGTACTGTGGAGTACTCAGAACTTCAGAATTTGGCCCAAGTACCTGGTAGTACTATTTGGTACAGGTCTAGGTCCAACATATGTGCCCTTGTGCAGCTGGTGTAATTGTAGAGTTACTCCATTATTTACTAGATTGTCGTCCCTATGCATCTCAGAAAGATGGATTTTTCCTATATTGGCACATAATAATTTTTTTTTTAACTCAATAGCACAAAAGTTGGAGTTGTTGTTGAATAGCAACAATCCTCAGAGTGTAAAAACAGATGTGCCGCCAGCATGGTGGCTTCTTGGCCTGGGAAACTGTAGTGGTATCAGACAAACATGCTTGCAGCTGGAGAGCTGGCCCACTACCCACACAGCCCAGACGGACAACAAATGTGCAGGCGGCCTGCCTGTGCCCTGCTCCCAGTGCCCCGCCATCATAGCCATGGCGACCAGTGACAGGAAGCCATGGCAGTCAGCCATGGTGACCCCTGATTCAGGGCGGGTATGGTGGGGCTATGCTGATGTGCTGGGCCATGTTGGCTCACATGGGAGGCCTTTAGCCCAGGTGGTGACCTTGGAGATTTTTTGAGGACACAGCCCCGGCTAGCTGTTTACCTGCCCCAGGGCAGGAGTGGGCTAACCTCTTGCAACACCACAACAAACGTGCCACTGGCTCCCAGGCCACTGGCACATCGGTTTTTACCAAAACTGTTTTCTGTAGCTATCTATACAAAAGTAGCTGCTCAAGTAAGGAAGTTGATTGGTGATGTTTTGTAATCGTAATTTGTTTTTAGGTTGTTTTTTTTTAAATTAAATTGGTTTTATATTTTGTAATTTTTTGTATGTCTTATTTGAACTTGATTTGTAATCATGATGGCATATGCTAACATGTTAGTTCTTTCATTTGTATATCCTACCCATTCTATTCAACCCTGCCTCTCACAGAAGTCTCCTTCTGCTAGTACTCCCCCATTCATCAAAAGGTTATCACCCACCCAACACACTTTCCCATACCTATCCCCCCTTTCACCTAGGGGTGGTGGTGTCATGGCTCATGGGCATTGGGTGTGGGGAAAGAGGCCACCCCTTTCAGTCCTATTAACCTTATGTGTCCCAGAAAGAGGGACTTTCCCTCCCCATTACTCCTCTGTACTCCAGAGAGAGGCTAGGACCTCTACTCTTTACCCTCCCCTCATTCCCCCACAAGTACAAATACAATTTTGTATAAAAAATATTGCCCCCTACAGCCCTTCCTTCAGGCAGGTAAGACCAGGCAAAATGGTGTGAGGGACGGGCAGTACTACTAATCATTTCTATAGCGTGACTAGGCATATACAGAGCTTTACAGTCTCAGATTTTGGAGACAGATCCCTACCCAGTGGGTTTACAATCTAAGATGGACAAAGGTGAGGGGAACACAAGAAAAGGACAGACACACATACACTCCCATTTTACAGATGGGGAACTGAGGCAGAGATGTGTGACTTGTCCAAGGCCTGTCAGTGAGTTCATGGCTCGGGTGGGATTTGAACGCTGGCTTCCCAGGTCCAAGCCCAGCACCTTCTCTACTACACCACACTGGCATGAAAAGGTTGATGTGACGGATCAGGCAGATGGGAATGATGAGGCAGGTGGGCAGGCAAGGTGAGGTGAGATGAGGGACGACTGAGAACTAGAACATGAGTTGGAGACCGAATGAAGCAGGGGTCACTCTGCAGATCAAACCCTGTGGCAGGAGGTGCAGTCAGCTCCTGCAGGGTGGAGGTATAATTGTAGGTACATTTTCCCCAGGTGCCTGTCAAGATCTAAATCCAGACTGGAGCCATAGGTGAGAAACAAACAGGATCAAAGCTAGGAGATTTTAATCTAATTAGGGACAATCCAAAGTCACAGTTGAAGGGCTAAGACAGGAAGTCAAGTCATCTGGAGGGAATCGAAGCAAGATTCAAGACTAGTGCTAGGCAAGGCAAGAGCTGGAACACTAGCAGAGCTGGAATACAAAACGGAGTAGGATTGTTAGGAAATTTATTATTATTATTATTAGACATTTATATAGCTCCAGTCGTGTGACCTGGTGCTGTACAGAACATAGAATAGTTGCTGTACCTCAGTTTACCCCAAATGGGATCAAAGGTCGCCAATTAACAAGCCAAAGTATGTGGGTACAACTCAATTTTATTGGATACACGTAACATCTGGACATGGCAGTGTTACCAGTTACGAACCCCAGTAACCTAACCTAGGATATGTTATGTGTTCGAGGCCATGGTCTGAGATGCAAGCTGGTTCAGAGGAGAAGAGGAGGGGGCCCAGCAGATAGCTGGGCAGGAGTCTCTGGAACTTTGAAAGCGACAGTAAGGGTTAGAGGCCCACGCAGGCTCACTGCAATGCTAGTAGCCACAGGCGCCAGTGACCAGAGATAAGGCCCTGGGTGTTTCCTTTTATAGCTTTATTTATTATGAATACATGTTGCAGGGTCCCCTCTTTGAACATGCTAGGTGCAGAAACAAGCTGACCATTCATCGCTTTATCACTTGGAGCATAACCATTAAAGCTGCTTTTCCTTTTGGGGAGTTTTTCCTCTACTGCCTAGTTGCCAGTCTGATCTGCTGAGGTTACCTCCCTTTTCTTTCAGACTTTCTTTGTTTTCTCAGAGATAGTGGCTGTCTGGGGTTGTTGCTGTAGCCTGGGAGATACATTTTTCTGCTAGAGTGTGAGTTATTTACAGCTTTATTCTCTTAGACCTTCTTGATTTGTGCCAGCCTGAGGCTTATGCATCAAATTAGCTGAACTGAATTTGTTCAGGCCTCATCCTTCTTATGTCTCTGACCATGGCCAAACTGCCTAATCAATTCATAACACCACCCTATTCGCTGTACAGCAACTCAGGGCAGTGCACAACAAACACAAATAACAAATACAAAAATAAGAATAAGCATTAAAAGCACAGCGTCGGGCTCCGGCGGCCACAGCATAGGGAGGCGGGGAAAGGAGGCACGGGGAGTAACTATGAAACCTCTCAGCCACTCTCAATACCAAGGAGACGAAGTGCTCAGTGATGGACTGGCCTAAGAAAGCATACAGCTCATCATCGAGGTCTGGGAACTAGGAAAAGGGAGACCAGGGACGAGGAACGCAAAGCCAGGGGCAGGGAACTCTAGGTAGGGAGTAGGGAGCCCAGAGACAGGGAATGGGGAATCAGAGCTGAGGGGACTAGAGGCAAGGAAGCAGGAATAAGAGGCAGGGAGCAGGAAGCCCCAGGCAAGGAACTGAAAACAGGGAGCCCAAGTCCAAGGGGCAGCTGAGGGGCTAGGGAACCAGCAACATAGAGCTGGAGGGTCAGGGAACAAGCCTGTGTGTGTGTCAGGGCCAAGGGGGGGGGAAAAGAGCAGTCGGGTTACAAAGAGAGACAAGAGATGAGCACCAAGATTACAAAGAGAGACTCCGGGCAGGGTCTCTCTTGCCAACAGACAGACAACAAAGAGCATGACACACTATGGGGCATTTCAGGACATAAGGGAAGCACATCAACCTAGAAACGGGGCAGGGTGTGGATGGGGTCCAACCAGCCTACACCCATGTAGTCAGACAGAGGGAGAGAGTAGTTGGGCAAGAAAAGCCCCAACCCACAAGAAACACAAACAAGACAGATATCAGCACAAGGGGAGGGTGGGGGGCATTATACACAAGGAGCACAGAGGGAACACAGCACACTAGGACTTACCAACACCACACTGACACGAACAGAAGAAAAAGCAAGCATAAGCAGGATGAGGAGAGAAGACCAAGGAGGGATGACCAGAAGCTCTGCACCTGCCACAGCCCTCAGCAGTCCTAAATACTGCACAGAGCCAATCAGAGTGTGGCAGGTGGGCCCACACCTTCCCCCAGGTGTACATAGGGCACAGAGTGGGAAAGAGAGGGAGAATACCAAGAAGAGTAAGAGAGCCACTCCCTGCAGCAATCTGCCAATAGCACAGGGAGTGTCTCAAACAAGCCCTGAGGCCAGGGGTTCAAGGCCTGGACATGACACTCAGATTAAAACCAACTTAAACCCTCCCCCCCCATCCCCCTCACCAAATACCTGGCGAAACAGCCAGGTCTTGCATCAACTGTGATATAAGGAGAGGTCCCAGGGGAGTCTAATCTCTGCCGGGAGGAGTTCCAGAGTTGCGGTGCAGCCACCGAGAACACCCTTTCAAATGTGGCCCCCTGAGAAACCCGGGGGACCACAGGGGGCCGGTTGAGGGCATGGGGGGTTGAAACATTCCCGCAGGTAGACAGGGCCCAAGCCGTGTAGGGCTTTAAAGGTTATAACCAACACCTTGAAGTGAACCTGGAGTAGGCAGCTAGTGTAGAGAACAGAGCACCGGTGTAATGTGCTCCTGGCAGTCTGTCCCTGTTAGGAGGTGGGCCGCTCTATTCTGCACCAGCTGAAGTCTCTGGATTGTTATCGGGGGTAGCCCCAGGTAGAGCACGTTGCAGTAGTCAAGCCATGAGGTGATAAATGCATGGATGAGGTTGGCAAGATCAGGGCCTGAGATATACAGTCAAAGACAACGAACCAGATGTAACTTACTAAAGGCACTCCTTGCTACAGCCACCACCTGAAGATCCAGGCGGAGCTGTGAGTCAAGGAAAATCCCCAGACTCTGAACTTGAGGGACCAGAGTTAGATGCATCCCTTTAATGATGGGAGTCTCCACACACACACCCCTACCCACCAGCATCACCTCCGTCTTGTTGGGATTCAGCTTGAGGTGACTCATCCTCATCCAATCCCCCACCGCAGCCAGGCACTGGGTAAGCACAGAGACTGCAGGGTCTGGGTCAGATGAAAATGAGAGGTATAGCTAGGTGTTGTTAGCTTATTGATGACATCCCACTCCAAATCCTCTCATGATCTCACTCAATGGCTGCATATATACGTTGAACAGGAGAGGGGACAGAATAGAACCTTGCGGGACTCCACATGTGAGATCCCAGGGGGAAGACTAACACTCTCCCAGGACCACACACTGAGTTCTACCAGCCAGGAATGAGCTGAACCATTCAAGAACAGTCTGTCCCCCCAACCCCGGCACAGTCCTGCAGATGTATCTCCAACAACTCGTGTTCCACTGTATCAAACATTGCTGAAAGATCTAACAAAATCAAGAGAGTGGACCTATCTCTATCCAACTCTCAGTGCAGATCATCGACCAAAGCCACAAGTGCAGTCTCCGTACCATAGCCCAGATGAAATCATGACCGTGAAGGATCAAGGAAACCGATCCAGTTCAGATGCCCCTGGAGCTGCTTGGCCACTGTCCGTTCAATAACCGTTCCTAAAAAGGGAAGGTTAGAGACAGGTCGCTAGCTGGCCAGAGCGTCAACATCAAGAGATGGCTTCTTGAGCAAAGGCCATAACACAGCCTCCTTCAGGCACTCCATGACCTTCCCGTCCACCAAGGAGGCATTTACCACCCGAGCCAGCAATGCTCCTAATGTCTCCCGGCTGGATTTAACCAACCAGAATGGACATGGATGAAGCTCACAAGTTGTGGTCGGTATAACTCCCAGCATCTCCACTGCATCGAAGGACGATATCAACCCAAACTGATCCCACAAAACAGGACAAGGCAGGGCATTCATAGCCTCCGGTACACTCCCTGCCTTAAACGTGACACTGAAAGAGTGGTGAATGCAAGCAATTTTGTCAGCAAAAATGTCTATAAAATGGTCACAGCGAGCACTGGATGCCTCCAGTTCCAGGCGGAGAGAGGCCGGACTGACCAGCCCCTTCACCACTTGGAAAAGCTAAGCTGGATGAGACTTTGTGGACAACATGAGGGTAGCAAAGAAAACCTTCTTTGCTGCCCACATAGCCACGGCATAGGTTCGCAAAGCAACTCTGTCACAATCAGTTGGCTTCAGCACAGGTCCGACGCCACAGTCGCTCTAACCGCCTCCCTTCCTGCTTCAGTGTGTGCAGGTCGTTTGTGATCCATGGGGCCCTGCACCACCTGTGCACAGGAAGCGGATGCCTGGGAGCCATCCGGTCAATGGCCTCAGTCAAACAAGATGTTCCCAAGTGCCACAAGGTCATTGAGTGTACAGCCATCAAGGTTGGGAGGCACATCCCCCAGAGCATTCTGGAACCGATCCAGGTTCCGTAAGTCTCCAGGGACGAACCAAACGAATAGGTTCCACACCTAGATTAGGCTGAGGTAGGTGGAGCCTGAGGGTGTTTTCAGACAAGCGCCTCCCTACACATTGCCCATTGGTTACCCATGGCAATCAGTTGGTATTGGGTGAGTAATGGGTGCAAAGGCACGTGTCTGAAAACACCCGTTGTCCCATTCTCCTTGCCAGCCTGCGACCCAGAGAAGTTACACTACTCTGAGTACAGTGTGCAGTAGACTGCTTTTTAAAGACTCGTTAGTTCTTTTTCAATTCTACTTCAGTGCAAATAACAGCAGTCTGTGTGTCTAATGGAACCAACCTTCCTATTAAGGGAGACTATCATGAATTTTTCAAGGCCTGAACAGGAGCCAGCGTGCTAAATATGACATTCTTTGTTGTTAACATTGTTGATTTGTAGATTAAGCCATAGCATATTTCACATTACAAGACAACCATCATTTTTCACTTGAAATGTCCTTTGGTCACAGCGAGCACTAGATGCATTTTTACTTTCAAAAATGTCTGTTTTGAAGTCCTACAACTGAAGACTTCTGTATAAACGTTTCCTGATCACCAGCTCTGTTCCGGTGGTGTCCAAAACAAATGTTTGTGCAGCATGGACTTGCTCGAAGATACAAAAGGGTGTGACATTTCCTCTTTAGGCTTTTCCTCTGCAAGCATACCAATAGTCCTGTGACATTTTCATATCTTACATCAATACAGGTTGTAGATTGCATTAAACATACCATGTTGAACAGATGTTCCATGAATTCTTGCACGTGCAAGCCACATTCTCTGCGTGATAATTTTTTTAATCCAGCACTCCACATCTGGAATTAAGAGTCCCTTGAGTTTTAATTTCATAGGTTAAAGCTGCCTTCAGTCTGCAGGCAGGAGGTGTAGGGCTATGTTTGAGAGGAGTGGAGAATTGCCACTATGGTGAGAACAGCAACTGAATACCCAATGACCAAGAATAGGTAGAACCCACCGACCTGCCCTCTGCAGCCACCTCTCCCATGGAGTACAACAGCCATTCCTTCGTGATGAGGGCATAAAGGTGAGTAGAAGGTGCAGGGCAGAATGGAAGCAGGCACTATGACCCTGCATCCATCTCACTCTTGGTGCTCTTCTGTGCAAAGCTTTGCAACAATGCTGCAGTCCTTATGCCTGGTAGGCACATGAAGGAGGAGCAACCCAGCACCATTCAGTTTGGGATTGGCAGGCTGGCATCCACACCAGAGTCTGCATGCTCAGTGGATCCTCTGGCATGAAGACTATGTAAGCGAAAGGATCCAAATATGGCAACATCTGAATACTGCAAAATCAACTTGTACCCAGGCTCCTAGAATATAAAGTAAAACCTCACTGAGCACATGAATCAAAACTAATCTCACCTGTTAACACTCTGGATGTGTTGTGTTTTCAGATGTATGGTGTACTGTACGGAGCCTAGATAGTATTAATGAGTTATTAGCTATAAACCTACCTGCCAAACTAACAAATGACAGGGTTACAATCATTTCCCATATATCCTTCTAGGTTTATATGGGCGATTACATTCTCTTTTCACAAATTTTGCATTAAGATACCGTCAGACGCAGACGATGAATCATTCATGTTACCCCAAGACACTGACACCAATCCAAATTGGAAAGTGCTATATCAAAGTTGTTCTGGCATAGTCACCCCTTAACTAATGTAGCAGAAGGCACAGGTTTGTCTGAGAATATAGAAACCGTTATCAAGGTATCCTGCAGTTCACAAATAAGATAAATAGGGTAAAAAATCAAAGCATTTTAGCATTTTGTTCTGTGCAGCTGTCCAAATTTCACAGGGAAGAAAAGGCTTCTACCTCGGACTCTGCTGCTGCTCCTGCATTAGTCAATTGCAAATAACAACCCATTAATGAGGGACCTCTCGGGGGAAACTCGCTTCGCTCATGCAAAGCACCACACCCCCAGCCCTCTCCCACCTTTAAAATACCTTGCCTGCCCCAGTGCCAGGCGGGAGGTAGGTCTGCCAGATACGCACATTTTTTTCAGGCCACTTATGAAAAATACATGTTGCAGGGCCTGCACTGGTGCCTATGGCAGGCCCTTCAACATGTATTTTTCATAAGTGGCCTGGGGAAATGTGCATATCTGGCAACCCTAGTGGGAGGGAAGGGGGAGTTTAAATAGCCAGCGACTGTTCCTGACCCCAGGTAGGGTGGCCAGATATGTAGATTTTAGAGGACACTTATGAGAAATACAGGTTGCAGGGCTGCATTTGTGCCACTACAGCCCTGCAACCTGTATTTCTCATAAGTGTCCTCTAAAATTTGCATATCCTGCCACCCTAGCCCCAGGGCATCCTGGCCCTGGGATGCACTGGGGTAGGGAACACCAGTTGAACCCCACATTCTGTCACCCGGGAGATATTTAAATCTCCCACCCCCACCCGACCTGACCTCAACCTACCTCCCCCACATGCCCTTTCCTCCCCCTGCCTGACCCTACCTCAATCTACACACACAACCCTGAGCCGCCAGGTGAAATTAACAAGCCGGTTGAAGAAGCCGGCTGTGGAGCAGCGGGACCACTAGGAAAGGCTTGGGTAACGCCTGGGGGCTGGAGGATGTTTAAAGCCAGTTCCCTGCCCCCAGTGCACTCCAGGTCCTGAATCTGCTGGGCCAGGGAAGCAGTGGGGGAGATTTTCAAGCTGCCTAGATGGACATCGTGGCAGCTGGGGGACATTTACAGCCAGTTTAAAGCGGGGCATTTAAAGCCAATTGGCTAAACACATACCAGCCCCCCGCCAGGCAGATCCACCATCCGCCACAACTCCCTATGCCCCCGGGTGGCCACACCAACCCCTCCCCAGCTCCCTGCCCCGAGTCCCAGTTCTCCTGGCAGACGTATCAACCCCAACTCACCCCCACCCCGCCACAGCGCATCCCAGGAGATTGATATGCGGTACAATCTTCGACATAAGTGTAGGGTTCCCATAGAAGGAAATGGCATATCCTATAGCATATGCTTCGCAGCAGGACACAGCAAAGTAAAAATACACACTCCGCTTTAATTTTTCATGACAGTCGCACCATCTTACACCCTCTGGTGACTGAGGAGAGCCCTGCAAAAAAAGCAGTTGCCAACCTGGAAGTAAAGTGCCCCAAAACTCCAATGCAAGCTCCCATGAAGGAAAGTACTACTGCTTCTCTATAATATAGGAGTTTGATGGATTGGACATATACTGACTCGCCCATTAGAAAAATGAAAATGTCATTGTACTTTTTTTTTTTTTTTTATGTTCAGTTAAACTTAATCCCCTTCAGCAGTCAGGGCTCCCTGCATTGCAGGCTCCTATGTTCTGCATGTGCTGTTATTTCTAGTTTATTTGTGGGTGGCCCCATGTGTTGGGGGACCCCTTCCAAATTGCCATGGGCAATTGCCTCTACAGACCAGGACTCCCTGCATTTGAGGCTCTGTGGGTTCATATTTACACCAGTAGTTCTCGCACTCATGTTTTCATTTCTAATTCGTTCCTGGACCACATGTATTGGCGGGCACTGTGGGGTTCCCCTTACAAAGGGGGCTCTATACATTCACACAGTTTGCACTATTCTAGATCTGGCCACATAGCAACAGTATAACAAAAAACAAGCTGATACTACCAATTCTGCCAAATTTCAGAAAGATTGGATAAAGGGTTCTGATGTTATAAACCATTAACTTGAAAATGCATTTCCGGCTGTAACATTTTTATATTCTATCCTGATTACAAGACATTTGGCAGGAATGTATCACACACCTTCTCCGTTATCTCTGCCAAACTACAGGATAATTTGATAGAGGGATCCAATTTTATAAGCAATTGACGTTGTCCCCTTGAAGACCATTATTCAGATAAATAGCAGCACATGCAGTGGCAGTCAGAGGCAGGCATCTGGCATGGCAAGGGGAGGGAGGGATGGGGAGCAACCCAAAAGACTGACAGACAAATTCACTAGCTAATTACTGCATGCTTCCAGCTTTACAGGACCAATTGGTGGTGTCTTCGAGGCAGGCATAAGATGTGGCCCTGAGGCGGGCATAGAAGGGACATAACTGGAACTTTGGGGATAGCATCCCAGGAATCTAGAGACAATTTACACATCCAGGCTGGCCAGTTATCAACACAATCACATCCTGCAACACTGTGACAGAGGACATGAGAATCTCTATTGGCTCTTTCCTAAACAGATGCTTCCAACTTCCCAGTAACACGTGAGGGAGAGAAGTTGGGATGATCACAGCACAGAATGAGGATATTTGGTTGACATTTTTGCTGGCCAATTGGCATCACAAACAGGTCTTATACCACAGTGGCACGTAAGAGAATCCCTGGCATAGACTCATTCTCTGCATATGCTGTGCAGGCTTATAAAATCGGGACCCTTTATCACCTATTTCTGATATTTATCAGAGATAATCCTGAATATATGAGATATAGCCCTGCCACATTTCATGTACACTGGTTGGATTACAAAGATGTTAGTCAGACATACATTTATAAGTTAATTGCTTATATCACCAGGACCCTTTATTCAATCCTTTTAAAAGTTGGCATAAAATAGTAAACATGGG
>QEPC01010682.1:3409492-3449319 GCA_003113815.1 Sphenodon punctatus
CATACCACCCCTTTAATCCTGGGAGTTTATGAAAAATGCATGGTGCAGGACTGCATTGGTTCCAATGCAGCCCTGCACCATGCATTTTTCATAAACTCCCAGGATTAAAGGGGCGGTATGGCAACCCTACTGCCTGCCTGGCTCTGGCTTCCAGCGCTGCCAGTCCTGAGAGCATTTAAGACTCATGGGTCAAGCCCCCAAAACCATAAGACTGAGTTTAAATTAAGTTTGGGCTGTTTAATCCTCGGACATTCCTGAAAATAATAACCTTTTGGTTGTTTTTATAGACTGGTTTTTGTACCTTTACGCTTCCATTTTAAAAAATTTTTTTAAATGATGTCTCTGAAATCAAAAGAACTAGAAATGTATTTTAACACCTGATTAGGGGAAGCAAGAAAATTGTAAAACGTGCACTGCGCCTTTAAGAGCTGCCCCTGCCATGAAGGGCGGACTGTGGTGATGTCATTGTGCTGTTTCTGTGACCCAGGAAATAGAATGAGGGGAACCATTTTCGCTGTGCAAGGAGACCGGTGCGTTGCTGGAAATCAGGCAGAGATGGAGTGGATTGTGATTTGCAAGCAGATCTAAGCCTGAAGCATTCCGGAGGTTATTTGAAAAGGTATTTTTATTAAGTCTAACTTACACGGATTGACAGTACTATTACCCCTTCAGGAAAACTGCGATGATGCTAAGAAATAACGATCTGCTTAGACTCCAGGGGAAGAATACACTGAGGCGAGCACGTTATTAAAAGTAATAAGAAAAAGAGAGTTTGAAGGACACTTCAAGATAAAAAGGATGCTTTAAATGATCAAATACCCTTCTGTGTGCTATAGAAACACTTCACATGGGTAACACTGAAGAGCTTAATAACTACTTTTTGCAGCTTTTGTTTTTTTATATTTCTCTTGTTAAATCTGCTTCACTTTAGGTTATAGTAAATTGCCACTTTCTAGTTCTGCGCTGTCACAGCGTAACAATACTTGGCTGGGGGACAAAGGTAATAGTTGGATCCTCTGGCGGTTTAATGTCCCTGTCAGCTCTCGAGCATTTGGTGGTGTTTTTTTGAGCCCATTCGGTAAATGGGACCTGTCCCTGTGCCAAAGACAGCCAGAGGGATTGCACTGCAAAGGAGCATTTAAAGGGAAACAAATTGTTGTCACTGCATTTAAAAAAAAAGAAAAAAAGGGAATATTTCTAGTGAATTTCACAAGCAGCTTGAGTTTTAATTGCCTTGAAAACATTCCTTTAAAATGTTTAAATTTCTTAACCAAGTCAGTGGAGAATAATAATTTGATTTGACTATAACTAATGGCCTGCTTTTCTGCCCTTTATTATTGTTGTTAGGATTGTTTTGCAGTTACTTTGTAATGTATACTACTGCCTAAAGTTACTATTGGAATGATTTGAGTAGGAAATCCCATGTCCCCCTCAGAATTGTAAAACTTCCAACTTGGCCCCTGACATCAGAAAATGACATGTCGTTCCAGTTCTGTTTGGAGAAATGAGGAATATTGATAGTAATTCCCTCCTGCTTTGATTTCCACCGCCAAGGCCCCCCTACGTTAATGATCTGGAAAAGGGTGTGAGTGCCGTGGTGAGGTGATAAAGCAGGCTGTGAAGAGTCACAGAAGGACCCCACAACACTGGATGGCAGCAATAAAATGGAAGATTAAATTTAATGTTCGTAAGTGCAGTCATGCACTTTTGAAAAAATAATCTTGACTACACATATGCTATATTGGGTTCTAATTTAGTAGCCGTTAACTTTATTCTATGTGCCCCTTCCCTCCTCTGCTTATAATCTAGACTGGACAAGGAGGCAACAGTTTGGAACAGGGACCAGTCTCTAATCAGGTCTGTTCAGTGCCAGGCACATTGCTGCTGCAATAAAAACAAAAATAATTCCGACTGGTCTCTACTGTCAGACAAAAATAACTTTAATGGAGGTCTCACCAAAAATGCTTAAATGAAGTTGCCACTGCATCTTATCGATGCTTGGTTTATTTGGTTTATATTTGGGTATTGGCTGAATTGCAAAGCAGTAGTTTTGGTCCCTGTGTAGTGCTGTACTGAAGAGTGGAGAAAAAGGGGGTGGAGAGGGTGTTTAAATACAGCATGCTGTAAGAAGCTGTAGCTTCATTTCTGTTTGGTGAAATGTCCATTCAGCAAGTTTTTGAGTACAGCCTTTGAACTGCTTTACTGGTGATAAATTGTAAATAGAGACCCCCCAAAAAGTTCCCCTTTCAGCCTTCCTATGATAAGCAGTCCATGGCCTTTGATGTGACTAAGAGAAGGCAAGGAGTTCAGTTTGTAGCCTTCTTTCTCTATGATCTTTGGGGGAGGGGAAAAAAAAAAGTAATGAACCTGCTCTGGTTTTCAGAGCAGACTTTTCTGGCACAGGTGAACGGTGGTGCTAGGAGCTCCCCCCTTTTGCAGCCAAGCTCAGTTGCATCCCCTACAATCTGTCACCGTGTAGGAACTACTCCTTGACAGCTTCTCTGGCCGTTCTGCAGCTCCCCAGCTGCTCCGCCTGGTCTCCTGTGGGGACAGGGGGACACGTTTGAGGCACCCTAGGGCAGTAATTCCCAAACCCATTGCCTGTGTGACTCCGTTTTGAGCTTCATATGTAGTCACGTGACCCCCAAAGATCAATAAAGACATGCAAAGTATATCAAACATTGATCGGGAGAGTGGTATACATTATGGTGCGACCTTACTCACACGCACACTTTGGGAACTCCTGCCCTAAAAGATACTGCATACACGCTGCTTTCTAAGTGGGAATTCCTGCTACCCAGTTTTCCCACTGAGGCTGTGCAGAACCACATGGCTCTGTCCTAAGGATTGGACTTCAAAGGACTACTGAATCCTTGACTTTTAAGTAAATGTAAAATTTTCACATTCGTTACAGCATTTTCAGCAAGTGGATCTGGTGTCTCAAAAAAGATAGAAAAAAATAAAGACTTTGGAGGCTTTACAAAGATTATTTTGTGTTTTCTTTAGTTAAACCTTAGTTTTGATTTTCCAAACGTGATGGTTACTTGTGCATCAACAAAAATGTGAGACCAGTAAATATATCAAAAACCTCTTGTGCATCATGCAGAGTCAAGAGAATTCAACTGAAACCAAGGGNTGCTGTTTCTGTGACCCAGGAAATAGAATGAGGGGAACCATTTTCGCTGTGCAAGGAGACCGGTGCGTTGCTGGAAATCAGGCAGAGATGGAGTGGATTGTGATTTGCAAGCAGATCTAAGCCTGAAGCATTCCGGAGGTTATTTGAAAAGGTATTTTTATTAAGTCTAACTTACACGGATTGACAGTACTATTACCCCTTCAGGAAAACTGCGATGATGCTAAGAAATAACGATCTGCTTAGACTCCAGGGGAAGAATACACTGAGGCGAGCACGTTATTAAAAGTAATAAGAAAAAGAGAGTTTGAAGGACACTTCAAGATAAAAAGGATGCTTTAAATGATCAAATACCCTTCTGTGTGCTATAGAAACACTTCACATGGGTAACACTGAAGAGCTTAATAACTACTTTTTGCAGCTTTTGTTTTTTTATATTTCTCTTGTTAAATCTGCTTCACTTTAGGTTATAGTAAATTGCCACTTTCTAGTTCTGCGCTGTCACAGTGTAACAATACTTGGCTGGGGGACAAAGGTAATAGTTGGATCCTCTGCCTGTTTAATGTCCCTGTCAGCTCTCGAGCATTTGGTGGTGTTTTTTTGAGCCCATTCGGTAAATGGGACCTGTCCCTGTGCCAAAGACAGCCAGAGGGATTGCACTGCAAAGGAGCATTTAAAGGGAAACAAATTGTTGTCACTGCATTTAAAAAAAATAAAAATGGGAATATTTCTAGTGAATTTCACAAGCAGCTTGAGTTTTAATTGCCTTGAAAACATTCCTTTAAAATGTTTAAATTTCTTAACCAAGTCAGTGGAGAATAATAATTTGATTTGACTATAACTAATGGCCTGCTTTTGTGCCCTTTATTATTGTTGTTAGGATTGTTTTGCAGTTACTTTACTGCCTAAAGTTACTATTGAAATTTATTGGAATGATTTGAGTAGGAAATCCCATGTCCCCCTCAGAATTGTAAAACTTCCAACTTGGCCCCTGACATCAGAAAATGACATGTCGTTCCAGTTCTGTTTGGAGAAATGAGGAATATTGATAGTAATTCCCTCCTGCTTTGATTTCCACCGCCAAGGCCCCCCTACGTTAATGATCTGGAAAAGGGTGTGAGTGCCGTGGTGAGGTGATAAAGCAGGCTGTGAAGAGTCACAGAAGGACCCCACAACACTGGATGGCAGCAATAAAATGGAAGATTAAATTTAATGTTCGTAAGTGCAGTCATGCACTTTTGAAAAAGTAATCTTGCCTACACATATGCTATATTGGGTTCTAATTTAGTAGCCGTTAACTTTATTCTATGTGCCCCTTCCCTCCTCTGCTGCCTCCTTGTCCAGTCTAGATTATAAGCAGTTTGGAACAGGGACCAGTCTCTAATCAGGTCTGTTCAGTGCCAGGCACATTGCTGCTGCGATAAAAACAAAAATAATTCCGACTGGTCTCTACTGTCAGACAAAAATAACTTTAATGGAGGTCTCACCAAAAATGCTTAAATGAAGTTGCCACTGCATCTTATCGATGCTTGGTTTATTTGGTTTATATTTGGGTATTGGCTGAATTGCAAAGCAGTAGTTTTGGTCCCTGTGTAGTGCTGTACTGAAGAGTGGAGAAAAAGGGGGTGGAGAGGGTGTTTAAATACAGCATGCTGTAAGAAGCTGTAGCTTCATTTCTGTTTGGTGAAATGTCCATTCAGCAAGTTTTTGAGTACAGCCTTTGAACTGCTTTACTGGTGATAAATTGTAAATAGAGACCCCCCAAAAAGTTCCCCTTTCAGCCTTCCTATGATAAGCAGTCCATGGCCTTTGATGTGACTAAGAGAAGGCAAGGAGTTCAGTTTGTAGCCTTCTTTCTCTATGATCTTTGGGGGAGGGGAAAAAAAAAAGTAATGAACCTGCTCTGGTTTTCAGAGCAGACTTTTCTGGCACAGGTGAACGGTGGTGCTAGGAGCTCCCCCCTTTTGCAGCCAAGCTCAGTTGCATCCCCTACAATCTGTCACCGTGTAGGAACTACTCCTTGACAGCTTCTCTGGCCGTTCTGCAGCTCCCCAGCTGCTCCGCCTGGTCTCCTGTGGGGACAGGGGGACACGTTTGAGGCACCCTAGGGCAGTAATTCCCAAACCCATTGCCTGTGTGACTCCGTTTTGAGCTTCATATGTAGTCACGTGACCCCCAAAGATCAAGACATGCAAAGTATATCAAACATTGATCGGGAGAGTGGTATACATTATGGTGCGACCTTACTCACACGCACACTTTGGGAACTCCTGCCCTAAAAGATACTGCATACACGCTGCTTTCTAAGTGAGAATTCCTGCTACCCAGTTTTCCCACTGAGGCTGTGCAGAACCACATGGCTCTGTCCTAAGGATTGGACTTAAAAGGACTACTGAATCCTTGACTTTTAAGTAAATGTAAAATTTTCACATTTGTTACAGCATTTTCAGCAAGTGGATCTGGTGTCTAAAAAAAGATAGAAAAAAATAAAGACTTTGGAGGCTTTACAAAGATTATTTTGTGTTTTCTTTAGTTAAACCTTAGTTTTGATTTTCCAAACGTGATGGTTACTTGTGCATCAACAAAAATGTGAGACCAGTAAATATATCAAAAACCTCTTGTGCATCATGCAGAGTCAAGAGAATTCAACTGAAACCAAGGGGGAGGAAGAAAGATGGTGTCCTTGGACAGGATGGAGAAGATGGTCCATAGCCCGGTAATATTGTGCAAATAACTTCTCTCTGAGGGTCCTGGATAACCGCATTCAACAGCAGACTTAAGTCTTCTGTGTCAAAATCTTTTGGTGTTTTAGGTTTGTGAAGTGATGATGTTGAGTTTCTCATGTAGATGAGAACAGCTCCTGCTGCTCTTAGTATACAGTCAAGTCAGGTTTATTGGGATACTAGCTTAGCCATGATCCATCATAAGACAATCAAATTAGTATACAGTAAAAGCCTCCTTAGCCACATCTGTCCATATTCTGAAAGTTCTCAGATATTTTGTAATTATTGCTGTTAAAGTAGAACCTTTCTTATCTGACACTTCTTTGGTCTGGACAAAAATCACGTCCCTTAACTTGTCCGAGAGATATCTCCAATGTTTTTTGTCCTACTCTTACTAGCCAAGGTGAACAACTGACCCCTAATGGTTTTATAAAACATTCTGCATCCTTGTGCTAAATAATTTGTAAAATATGTAAAATGATATTAAAACACTTGACAGTGCATAAGCTAATTTTACCATAATGCCACATAGATATCAGACTGTTTCACGTTGGCTGAAAAGCTTCCTAGCATAAAAGCCTTGTAACTGTTTTAAGTGTTGATTACTATTTTCTCTTCCTTTTTCTAGCTAGAAGTGGGGTTTATGCTCTATTGATTTTTCTTTGTTCACTGATCTAAACATTGCCTGGTTTTTTTTTGAAAATATCCTATTTTCTCCTCTCCTACATAGGTTATTCCATATACTGGGACAATCCTTGGTGGTCTTCTTCCTGGAGAACTTATTGTAATGAATGGGCGTGTTCCTGAAGATGCTGACAGGTAATGGCGAAAGCCATCTGCCTTTACAAGAATGACACTGTGAAGGAGTGTTAGAGGTAGCAAGCTGGAAAAGAAATTTTAAAATGGCATTTTGGAACTTGCAGGATGTGCGTACATTGGAAATGTTTTCATTTTCTATTATGAAGTTGGAGCATGTAAGCCTGATTTCAGCTCCTGTTAAAATAGCTTTCAATCATTACTTGATTGTAATACTTTAATCATGTGTCATTATTTAATGGTCCTTGGAGGAGATTCCAACTAAAAAGAATCTCTAGAAGCATAATCTTACTTCAGAGCACTTAGGCCTTGACAGGGTAGTTATCATTCAAAGGGACAATTCTAAGATTTCTAATTTCAGTTTAAGAACAGAGTATTGCAGCCGTAGGTAAGGATAAAATGATGGCCCTTTCCACACGGGGGGCAGGGGGAGATGGGTGTGCGCCGGCGGCGGGTGGAGGTAGGGGTGTGACCATTCTCATGAGCGCATACCCATCTCCACGCATGGAGCAACCAGCATTGGCGCCCGTTGCTCTGTGCATGGAGAGCGGGAGCGCTCACCCCCCCCCCACTGCCAGTGGAGTTCCCATGGGTACCTCCCCACACCTGCTACGGCATTCACACGGGCACCACGCACCCCCTGCACACATGGGCGCCCATGTGAAAAGGACCTATGTTACACTATGGCTCTTTTTTCAAAGATGCCCCCCCCTCACCCACAGGGGTGGGGGCATCAGTGCAACTGCCGTGGCGGGAGGAGAGGGTGCGTGTGCGCTTCCGCGCTCCGCCCATCTCCACTCATTGCCCACACATGGAGGCATTGGAGACAATGGAGGTGCCACCGCGTGTGGAGGTGGGTGGGCGTCCGTGCAATGGGCCACCATGCATCGCCCACCCGCTGCACCCTCCACCCATCCCCCCTGTGCCACTGGCCCATTTGAAAGGGGCCTTAGTCTGATATAGTTATGTCACAAAAAGTTGTCTAGATTATGTATATAAATAGGAAAGGTATTTGAGTTTTGATTTTGTTCTGTTGGTAAACACAATAATAATCCAGTGCTACTCAAACTTGGATCCCTGATCTTGTCTAAATATTGATATCTGCAACTGAAATCTTGGTATGGAACAGAATAGATTTAAGATTTTACATAGCAAAAGTTTCAAATAAATGACTATTTTTCCCAATATAACTTATTTGCTTAAGTTTTTACATTATATTACTCCTAGATATAGAAGAGGATGGGTTACACTTCCTTATGCTCGACTAATGTTCTGAATTTTAGAAGGAGAAATTGGGGGAAGCACTGCATTCATGTAAATTCCATTTCTCTTACCTGGAGTTGAGGGATCAGGAGATTAGTTTGTTCTGTTAACTCTAACTGCATGGTTTATCTTACTTACTTTGCTAACACATGAATAGCAAGATCCTAATAACCAGTTTAGCTATTTCAAAATATATTTGTAAATTAGGATTATTCATTTGCTTAAACTGGGGAGGGGCAACTCCCCAGTAAATGTTACCAGGTGCCAGTCACCGTTATCTTGTTACAGTTGTTCCCACTGGGGTTGTGGGGGTTTGAAAGATTAATAATCCTTACTCCCTGTTGCCTAAACTCAGTTAGTAGACTGTAATCTTTTCACTAGAATACTGAGGCAGTGGGGACTTATTACAAAATATGATGTTTGTGGCTCGCTGGGCTAAAAAGAGCTTCAAGTAGTACTTGGTCTGGCTGCCTCCCCTGGTAGCCAGCCATCTGTATGTTTTTGATTTGACTTTAGAAGGCATGAGCGTGTTTTTCTTACTACGTTATGTTGCCTTAACATTTATTCTTTTCTGAACTGTCATCCCTATCCCACTCCTCTTAATTGTCTCATTTCTTTGTTTCCCCCTTATATTCTTTCCTCGGGAAACAGCACCTCACCTCAAGTTTATATCATTTTAGCTGGTCAAGCAAACAGGCACAATATATGGTCTGGAAATTATCAGAACTATGTGTTTGGAGTTCTGTTCTTCATCTAACTGTTACGGAAATATGTGGTCAGATTTGACACATCTGAATAAAAATGCCTGCATTGATTAAGTGTGTATCCTGGAATGTAAAGGGTATTATTAACCCTATTAAAAAGACAAAAATATATTCAGTGCTTAAGAAAGTAGACTTGTTATTCTCAAAACTTAAATTGATAACTCTAATTATTTTTGTTAATGTTTATGGGCCTAATAGAGATGACCCAAACTTTTTCCATGAGCTTTTTATGAATGTGAGTGATATGGGCCAACATCCTATCATTGTGGGAGGTGATTTCAATAAGACTCTTAACCCTGTTGTTGACCGATCCTCTCCACCCCCACAAAAGAAAACAAACACCCACCAAGTTCTGCATTCACATAGGACAGATTTAGGTTTACAGGATGTATTGAGATGAGTAAATCCTATGACTAGACGTTATAGTTTCTTTTCAACAGTTCGCAGGTGGATTATTTTTTGGCACCTCAGGTTTTAATTAGCTAAGTGTCAGAATGTACTGTTGGCACCATTTATCTATCTGACCATGTTCCAGTATGTATGTCATTGGAACTCTTAGATTATGTGCCCTCTAGCAAGCTATAAAGATTTAACATTTCCCTACTGTCTGATAAATCATTTATTAGTTTTATACAGAAGTAGCTAGATAGTCTTTCAGACAAATACTCCTACTGCTACATCAGCTGCAACACTCTGGGAAGCTTTTAAGACCTTCATTAAGGGCCATATCACTTACGCTTTCTTTTAAAAAAAAAAAAAAAAAGCAGACATGAGACTCTCCATCCTCCCTGTCCCCCAAGCCCATAGCTTGGGCTTCATCTTCGACTCACACCTCACCTTCAAACCCTCCATTGACTCCGTGACCAAATCCTGCCACTTCTCCCTCCACAAAATTGCTAAGATCCGCCCTTTTCTGTCTGTCTCCTCTGCCAAAGCTCTCATCCACACCCTAGTCATCTCACGTCTTGACTATTGTAACCTCCTTCTCACTGGCCTTCCCCGCTCTCACCTTTCTTCCCTTATCTCTGTTCAACACTCTGCTGCCAGGATCATCCACTTAGCCCGTCGCTTTGACCATGTGCAGCCTCTCCTCTCTCCACTGGCTCCCCCTTCCTGAGCATATTCTGCACAAGCTCCTTGTGTTCACCTTCCAAGCCCTTCACAACCTCGCTCCCTCCTACCTCTCTGCTCTGATCTCCCTCTGAACCCCTGTTCAAGCACTCCACTCCTCTTCCATCCCCTCCCTCACCCTCCCACGCCTCCCCTGCTCCTCCAACCACCTTTGTCCCTTCTTCCTTCCTGCCCCACACGCCTGGAACTCCCTCCCTGCCCTCGTCCGCCTTGCCCCCACCCTCCACACCTTCAAGTTCCTCCTCAAAACGCACTTCTTCCACTCCATCTTTCCTATCTCCTGCTAATCCACCCAGGATTATCCCCTACTTGTTATCTGCAAACTCCTATTTACTGTAACCAAGTCAAGAACATGTACTTGAGTTCTCGCATCCTCGTGAATGTTGCATCCTTGTCTCTCCCTCTGTTCCCCCTTCCCTGTCTCCCCTCCCTCTGTCTTTAGATTGTAAGCTCTCAGGCAGGGACCGTGTCTGTTTTATTCTCTGTAAAGCGCCAGGTACATTTCTGGCACTAACATATACATGCTTATATTAATAATAATTAATAACTCTTATAAATCTGAGGAATAAACATAGTAAGCTTTACTCTCAGAAAGCCGAGTTTGCTCTGTTTTGTCTGAAGCAGAATTATTGGGGAATATGGAGAAAGAGAAAGCAAATTGCTGGCATACAGGCTCAAACAAAAGGCTAAAAAGTAAAATTGCTGCCATTTGAGATGTCAACAATAAGTTGTACACAATACAGTTAGACATCAATAAACCGTTTTAAGAGTACTATGCTAAACTCATCTGAATGAACTCTGCTCATTCAGGTTAGCAGGAAATTAAGAAAGATGGTTTGGATGACTACTTTAAAGAATTATCATTGCCCATTTTCACATGGCACTGCTGGGTGGGGGGATGAGTGTGCGCCGGCGGTGGGTGTGCTCCCTTTACCACAGGTGCACACCCATCTCCACTCCTGGAGCTTCCTCCATTTTGTTGAATGACTCCGTGGGTGAGTGATGGGTAGAGATGGGTGTGTGCTGGGAGCACACACGCACCCCCACACACTGCCCGTGGTGTTTCCACAGACGCACACCCATCCCCTCCACCCACCGTCATGGTGTGCGCACGGACGCCCACCACCACGCACTCGTACCCACACTCAGTGGGGTGGGGGGGTGTCCATGCAAAAACGGCCATTGCCACAGCTCTCAGAGTCTCAGAAGGCATCCTTGGATTCCCCTTTGGAAACTCCTGAATTGACCCAGACAATTAAAGAAATGAAGGCTGACAATGCTTCTGGCTCGGACACGTTTCCTTTTGAATTTTATAAAACATTCTCTGAAATGGTAACACCTGAAATGATGATGTCTCTCAGTGGGTGGGAGGAAACTCTGTTGAATTTGTTTCATGAAGCCAGGAAGGACCATGTCCTCGCTCTGAGAGAAGCCATTGTTTCATTCCCAAACCTGACAGAGACCCTGGACTGTGCAGTAGCTATAGGCTACCAATACCTTTAATTGTGACACTTAAATTTTAGCTGATGCTCTCTCCTTATGACTGGAAAAAGTTATCCCTCAAATTATTCATATTAATAAAGTGGGCTTTATTCGCGATAGACATGGCTCAGATAATTGACAATTGATTGAGATTGTTGCATAAAACTCTTGGCTGTTGTTTCTTTAGATGCAGAAAAGGCCTTTGATTGGATAGCCTGGAAGTATCTTTTTTAAACTGGTTGCTAACATTTGTTTTTGGCAACCAGTTTATTTCATGGCTTAAACACCTATATTCTAATCCAACTTCCAGAGTAGTTACAAACAACATTATGTCTACTTCATTCCCATTCCACAGAGGTTACAAGACAAGAGTACCCTCTCTCTCCACTTTTTTTCTTTCTAGCTCTTGAACCTTTAGCAATTGCCATTCGAGAAAGTTAGTGTATTCCTGGGTCAAACCGAACATAAAATGATGCTATATGCAGATGATGTTCTTTTGCTTGTATCTAAACCCAAGACTACTATCCCAAAACGTTTAGCTACTATTAATAAATTTAGCGATCTCTTGGGTTATAAAATTAATTGGGATAAATAATAAATTCTGGGAATCAGCAAGTTTGCATTTAAAGGTCTCTCTTCTAATTGGAGCTTTAGGTAGCAACCCACCTGTTTGAAGTACTTGGGGAATATTGGTTCCAAATAATATCCGAGATATTGTCAGCCAATTATTGCCCATGTGGTCAATGACTGGTGTGGCAAAGTAAACATAATAAAAAGGAATATACTTCCAAGAACTTTATATGTTCTGAGAGGCCTCCCAGTTTTTATTCCTTAAAAAACGAACAGTAATTTTATGACTTTCCTTTGGGGTGAAGGCAAGGGGTCTAGAATTTCTTTGTGTAAATTGCAGCTCCCCGTATCTGTGGGAGGATTTCACTTTCCCAATCTATGGAACTATTGCGTTTCCTTTTTATTAAACCAGGCATTCCTGTGGCTCTCCACACAAGCACATTATTGGATTAAAATTGAACAGGAGTTAGTACGCCCTCTTCCAGGTATTGTAGGATCAAATTATTATAGATTTGGTTCCTCTAGATAGCCCACTATAACTGTTATGAGGCAGATTTGGTCAATTCTAGCTAAAAAAATAATCCTTTTCATCCATTCTCTCATGCGAAGGCTGTACTATAGAGCAATCCTATTTTAAAAATTGGTAGCAAAGCCTTAATGTGGTGAGATGGATGGAAAAGGAATCATCAGGCTGTCACAACTAATTGATAATGATAACTTTAGGTTGCTTGAAGAGCTACATCAACACTTGGACCTACCCCCTTCTAGAGCCTGAAAATGCCTTCAGCTGAAACAGTTGCTTTCAGGTGTGTTTTGGACCCTCCAGAGATGATATTTTGGAAAGATCTCCCTAAGGTTTCTCAACCAAGTTTCGCTCTCTATGACTTCCTAGCTCAGAGAATCCTACCTAATGTTGACGATTTTGAGGGATGCTTGGAACAGAGATTTGGGTGTAAATATATCTTGCGTACAATGGACTAAAATTCTGTCTAATGTAAGAGAGGCCACAGTTGATCTGAGATTGAGGCTTATTTAACAAAAACTGCTTCCCCCCCCCCCATGTCCACTGGTCCCCACATAGATTAATGTTGCTAGGATTCACTGATTGTTACTGGAAGTGTAAAGCTTGTGGAGCCACATTAGTGCATATATTCTGGGATTGTCCTCTTATTAAGAGCTTTAGTCAGGAGGTGGACAAAAGGATTAATCTTACACTTGGTACTAATTTGGAAACTTCTTCCTTGAATTTATTAATTTATAAATTTATATCCTTGGACACGTTCCTGACTTATGGAAGTTACCATACGTGAAAGTTGCCTGGTTCCGTTGTGCAGCGTTGGTGGCTAAAAGGCTAATATTGTTAAAGTGGAAAAGTCGGTTTACTCGATCTACAGACAACTGGCTTAATGGGTGATTTTAGACGTTATGGGTCTCCCTTTTACCACAGTCAATCCCCTGTGGTGGAGGAGGGCCCATAATGTCTAAAGGGGTTCCCGCCAGAGGTTCACCCCAGTGAACCTCCGGCTGGAATCCAAATAACCACCATTCCGGAGGGGAGGCCGGCCTCGCATCTGGAATGGTGGTTGACTGGATCACGGTCCAGAAACAGCGGAGAGTAACGTCTGTTACCTCTGCTGAGTCCAGAGTGTGGTCCCAGCCACGATCTGGGATCGGGTGCAGTGGCCGGATTAGCCGCTGCGTCCACCCATATCCAAAGAGGGTGGGAGGGCGGGGCTGTGCGGCCACACATCGTGCCGCACAGCCCCGCCCCCTCCCCGATCCCCAAGTGGAATCAGGCTGGCACGTCTAAAGGATGGCCGGCCTAATTCCTGTCCGTGGTAACAAGGGAGGCCGGCACGTCTAAAATCACCCAATGATATGGCAGAACTAGCTGCAAATAAACAGATGACATTCCATAGAAGGGGAACCCCAGAGAGAGATGAAAATATTTGATTTTTTTGGAGACTTTTGGCTGAACGTTTTGTAGAAGTGCTGTTCTCCTTCCCCCCCCCTCTTGTCCCTCGCGTTTCCCCCACTTTTTTTTCTTCTCAGCCTACTTCATTTAAATTTTTTTTCTGTGACTGTATAACTTATAATAGCTTTAATGTGTTTACAATCCATATGTTGTTTCTAACTTTGTTTATTGCTTCTTTTTATCTCCAATTTGGAAAAATCAATAAAATATAAATGATTAAAAAAAAGAAAGAAAACGCCACCACTATGACATGGTTCAGTTGTGTGTAATGATCAACATGCTTGTTGAAATTGTGATGCTGTCACATTTGGGGAGTTGATTTATTTATTCCTATTTTTATCCCACCCTTCCCTTAAGGTGGCTTACAAAACACAACAATAAATTCACAAATTCTTAAATAAAATTCCCATACCCCCCGTAATATATTAAAATACAGCAAAGAAAACTGGCAAAAATCCAGTAACCCCCGCCCACAACTCTCCAACTCTATTCCTGCCTCCGTGCCAGTCAAACAAAAAGGTCTTGCATCGCCTCTGGAAGATGAGCAGGCTTTGACTTAAATGAATCTCCAAGGGATGGGAGAGCCGTAATTATGGGGCAGCCACTGAGAATACCCCGCAATTGTTGTAGTTGTGCTAAATGTATGTTTTGGCGGGTGTTTTTTAGACAAGCTCCTCCCCACCCATCATTAAAATAATGTACCTTAGCCATTTTCTGTTGGAAGCATCTGTAAAACTGAGGAAATATCTTTATCCTCAAGATGAGCAAGGTCCCTTACCTTGCTATGAATCTTTTTTTGACTCTTTGTTGTAACCGGAGCTTGATTTCATCTCCATGACTTTTCAGAGATAGATGGCAAATTTGTAAAATAAAAAATCATGCATGTTTCAGGGCTGCATAGGGCACCAGTGCAGCCCTGTGACATGCATTATGGGTGGGTAACAGGTGGAGAGGTGCTTGTCTAAAAACATCCTTTCTTTTGTTTTTATGTGTGAATAGGTTCCAGGTGGACTTCCAGTGTGGGAGCAGCACAAAACCTCGTGCTGATGTGGCCTTTCACTTCAATCCCCGGTTCAAAAGATCTGGCTGTGTTATTTGTAATACTTTAGAAAAAGAAAAATGGGGCTGGGAGGAGATAACTTATGAGATGCCTTTTGAAAAAGGAAAGCCATTTGAGATTGTCTTCATGGTTCTGCGTGATAAATTCCAGGTGAGTTCCTAGGGATATTGAATTATTTAACCAACTTGTCATGCCAACAAGCAGAGACAGTTTGTACAAGTGCAAACTAAATTACAAGTGTCAGTTTCATTATCATTTACATACACTTTAATTGCAAGACAAATCTTCATGCTTTTCCCGCAAGAACTTAGACTCATAAATTCCTCTCCATTTTAAATGTTTCTACTTTGAAAGTGCTTTGTAATTTCTACCTTGTTCAGTAGTTTTCGTGCACAGTGAATGGTGCTGAACAATGCTCCTTTCCCTAATCAGAAGCAATGCAGAAGAAAAATATAAATATTTTTCCAAGCTTTTTGTACCATGCCATATTTTAGCAAGTGCAATGTACTTAGAGAATCCTGATGTGGCTGGGATATGGTACTGGAAACCAAGCAAAATGTATCTTAATTTAATACCATACACACAATTGTAAAGAACTGTAAACAGGTAAATCCATTTTTCCACCTCCATGGTGTGCCTTAGCCCTTTTCTGTTGGAAGCATCTGTAAGATTATCCTCAAGGTGAGTATGGTCCCTTACCTCGCTATTGCCGTTTTTACACAGACGTCTTCTCCCCCCCCCCAGCTGCTGGGTGTGCGAGAGCGTGTTCGATGCCGGGTGTGTGTGTGTCGTCCATGTAAATACTGCGACAGTGGGCGAGGGATGGGTGTTTCTCCATGTGAACAGCGTGGGTGGGGGTGCATGTGCGCTCCCGACGCACACCCATCTCCACCTGTCACCCACCGACGGAGCCATCTGACAAACTGGAGGAGGCTCTGTGTGTGGAAGTGGGTGTGCACCCACCTCCACTGCAGCAGCACACCCACCCACCGCTGCCTGTGTAAAATGGGGCTATGAATCTTTCTTTGACTCTTTGTTGTAACCAGATCTTGATTTCATTTCCATGACTTTTCAGAAATGGACGGCAAATCATTTTTCTCTAGAACTCTTCAGGTCTGGAGTTGAGGAAAAGACCAACAGTAGTTAACTGAAGCAATGATAGTAAGATATTTTGGTTGGTCACACTTAGGATTCTAAGTTATTAAGCTAGTATAAATAAGTCTGAGAAGGGGATGAGGAAGCAAATAATGAAAAATAAAATGTATGAAAGAAGAATATAGAGTTGGATGAGGAAGTAAACAAAAAGGGACTTTGTTCAGAGAAGATCATAGGCATGAAGAGGCTGTCTTGAACTTGGCATGCTTGACCTACCAGAAAGAAGGCTGAGAAGAGAGAGATGGTTGAGCTCTAGACATTTTTTCAGGTGGGGGATAGACATAAGGAAGGAGACCGAGGTATTTAACCTAATGGGAAATGTTAACATCCAAACAAATGGAAGTAAACTGGCCATGTATAAATTCAGGCTGGGAAGCGGAGAAAGGCGTAAAAACCCTCAGAGGAGTCAAGATTGACTAGTCTCCCAATGAGAATCATGGGGGCAAAGAACCTGATTTGGTTTAATATGGAGCTTGATAGATTATGTTTTTGAGTGTTGAGGGTTTGGACTCTCCAGCATTCCTAATCTTACATTTCAGTAAACTGCATGGAGAGATCAGGAAGGAATTTTTTTTCTCCTCCCCAATATATTCCTTCTCTCCTGCCCCCCTTCCTTTTGAAGCACCAGTGATGGTCACGGTGGAGGAGTGGGATGCTTAATGGGATGGACTGATATTGAGTTGTTGGAGAATTTTATCTTGGGTAGTTGGCTAGTAGGTCTTGCACATAAGCTTAGAATCTAAGCAATCCCAGCTGAGAAGGAATTTTCCATAAGAGACTCGATGACCTGGTGCATCATTCATCTTTCCTTGCGGCATAGAACATAGCTTAGTTGCTTGGATCATCTGGCTCTGTCTGCATATGTGTGTTGGCTCCGTCTGCATATGTGTGTTGGCTCCATTTTAATCTCCGTGGTAGGGGCAGTGGCATTTATTTATTTTATTTTTTGTTTATTTTATTTTAACACACTTTCTACTCTGCCCCTCCTGCCCCAGGCAGCTCAGGGTAGCCCACATATACTAAAAACAACTAATTGTTTTAGTTGTTTTTAGTATATGTCCATTCCTACTGCACCATCCCCAATCCCACCCGTACCCATCTCCCCCGCCAAATGTCTGGTGGAACAGCCAGGTCTTACAATTTCTGCAAAAGGAGGGAAGATCCGGGACCAGTCGGGTCTCTACCGGCAGGGAGTTCCACAGTTGTGGCACGGCCACAGAGAATGCCCTCCCCTGCGTGACCTCCTGTAAAACCCAGGGGACCTCGAGCAGGGCACCCCCAGATGACCACAGGGGTCGGTCCAGGACCTGGGGATTGAGGCGATCCCACAGATAAAGGCAGGGCCCAGGCCGTTTAGGGCTTTATAAGCCAAATCCAACACCTTGAATTGGGCCTGGAAAACCACTGTCAGCCAGTGAAGAGAGCTGAGCACTGGAGTAATATGCTCATGGCGGCCCAATCCCACTAAAAGATGGGTTGCTGCATTCTGCACCAGCTGCAGTTTCTGAGCCGTCACCATGGGTAGCCCCATGTAGAGTGCATTACAATAGTCTAATCTAGAGATGATGAAAGCATGGATGTTAGCGGCCAGGTCAAGTCTGAAACAAACGTCCGAAGCCATCGCACCAGATGTAATTGGTGAAAAGCACTCCTCACCACAGCCTCCACCTGGAGATCCAGGCGGAGCCGTGCCTCAAGGAGCACCCCCAGACTCCGTACCTGGGAGGCCAATGGGGGGCAGACCCCAGCAATAGTGGAGGCCGCCAACTCTATCACCTTACCCACTAACATCACTTCCATCTTGTTAGGATTCAGCTTCAGTCGATTAGCCCTCATCCAGTCCCCCACAGCCGCCAGACACCGAGTAAGCACCAAGACTGCCAGGTCTGGGTTTGTTGAAAAAGGGAGATACAGCTGGGTGTCATCAGCATATTGATGACACTGCACACCATATCTCCTAATCACCTTGCCGAGCGGCTACATGTACACGTTGAACAGGAGGGGGGACAAACCAAACCCTGCGGGACTCCACATGAGAGGTCTCGGAATGATGAAAAATGATCCCCGAGCACCACCATTCAAAAACAGTCCCGTGCACCCTTGCACAGTCCCGCAGGCGCGTCACCAACATCTCATGGTCAACCATGTCAAACGCAGCCGACAGATCTAACAGTATCAACAGGGTCGAACAACCCTGGTCCAAATCCCGGTGTAGGTCGTCTACCAAAGCCACAAGTGCAGTCTCGGTGCTTGGCATGCAGAGCACATGTGATTGAGACAACTAGATACTGAGCAGGTCTGTCAATGGCAGTCTCATCTTACAGAATGGGAATGGAGGCTGATCTCAGTAGCTTGCCCAGGATCACCTAGAGAGGCCAAAATATGAACTCGAGACCCCCAGCTTCAAGCCCAGCACACCATCCTCTGAGTGTACATCTCACCAAGTTAACTCCCAGCCATTGCAGGGGCCTCTAGAATTGGTTCACTTTAGCCCATCCTGTTCCTCCCTGTGGCACATTATAGTTCAATTTTCTGATAATATATTTTTTATCTAAGTTAGCGTTTGGGATTTTATATGGGTCATAGATGCAGGAGATTGGAGTAGATGATCTTGTGGTCCATTATAACTTTGCACTCTATGGCAAAAGGACCACTTAATAGATTTAATGCCACTTCACCATGGTAGTTCTATTACCCATAATGTTTAGTTGCTTCACTTTGAAAATTTAGAAGAAAAGAAATTGAGGTTTTCCCTTGTTGCTAAAGTAACCGTTCACAACTCTAGATTGTTCAATTCCATTTTGTCTAAACATTTGTCTAAATGTTAATTATTGTAGAGATCTTACACAAATTGTATAAATACTGTATGAAATCTCCGTATATGTCTGCTTTTCTAGGTGGCTGTAAATGGAAAACACTTGCTGCTGTACAACCACAGAATTAACCTTGAAAAAGTAGATACACTTGGGATATATGGGAAAGTACACATTGAGAGTATTGGATTTGTTTCTAATAATGTAAGTTACAGAACTGGAAAGCTAACTGGTTTATTTTTCTTTCTGGTTCATTTTTACTTGTGATATTGTGCTGGAGTAAGACACTAAGGACCTGTTCATGAGATAGGGTATTAACAAACATGACACTGGTCTGGTTTCCCCACTGTGGCCCGCCTGGGCCAGCACCAAACCCCACGTGTGTGTTCCAGACCCACCTGATGTGGGCCCGGTTCAAAACCTGGCAGGGTTTGTGGGCGGACCAGAAACGGGGGCCTTGAACGAGAGCAGGCCCATGGGTTCAGCCCTGAGAGCTGCCCAGGCAGGGCAAACCAGGCAAGCACATGTTTTCATGCCCACCTGGCCCAGCGTGGGGGGTTGCCATGGCTGCCTGTTGGCAGCCATGGTTGGCTGTCATGGCGAGGAGTGTTTGGCTCTATCCCCTGACCTGAATTGGCCAACAGCGGCAGGGCAGCCATCCCACCCCCGGACATACAGCCACAGGGGTGGCTGCATGTATGTGGGTTTTTTTCCCCCAACCATAATTACCTCAGAGGTACTTATGTGGTAAAGAACTGTACACACAGCTTCTCCATTTCTAAGGTAGTTCTATATCTGGTATATAGGAGGGACTTACTCCTGATTCAGACAGGTGTAGTTTACCCTGATGTGACCCATTCTTTATGGGTCTGAAATCTGGCTTTTTTCCACCATGAAGGAGAAGAAATTTGGTATCCATTCAAATAAAGTATTTCTAGACTATCATAAATGTCAAGTGGCATGAATTTAAAGCAGATGTGTCTGAGTCATAGAAGGCAGTCTTCTTTCAGAGAGAGATTCTCAATGGATTCTTACAGGGTGTGGCCACCTTGTTAAATTGCTTTAAAATCTACCTGCCCAGATCACATTTGACTTGAGGTGTTGTCACATGAGGGGAAGGCCCTAGAGCCCGTGCTCACCCCATGTGGCAGCACACGCAGGCTCCGTGCGCGACCACACCAGACGGGCAGGCTTTCCTCCCTGCCATGGTCTGCCTGCATTGCCCCTCCCTATAGAGTTGTGGCTGTGACACTATGGTGTTGAACGCGCCTACACCACAACAGATGGGTGGCCACCCTGTGGCCCTCCAACACATGGGAGGCAGCCCCAGCATAGCACGTTGCCCTGGATTTGCCCTGAGTTCCCTGCATGGTGTGCTCCACATTTCCAGTGTGGAGCGGCCCCAGGGTGAACATCTGGCAGCCCCACGACACACAAGCAAATGAATCCAGAGGTAATTTGGGTGGAAGTGGGGCAATGTCTTGTGTGGTAATACCCTTTGACCCATCAGTGGCTGGGTGGAGATGACCTCACCGTGCTTTGATGATATCAGTAGGCCCCTAGTCACAGTGGAATCTTTCCTGAGAACACAATAGCTCTGCTTCAAGAGAGAACCTCCTGATGACATGGGTGGCCTCTATGTTGTCCAATTGTAGGCAGCTTTATACAACGTTCTGCTTAATTAGTTAATGCCCTGACAGTTTTCTTGGGGTAGCTGCCTTGTGTGAAGTACTTTCAGTAGAAATGAAATACAAACAGTGCAACATCTGTTCACTGAAGGGCAATAGTGTCTCCTGATGTTTTTACTGTAGCAATATCTCCCTTCTCCAGAAAGAAAATGTAAATGTTTGGCTGTTTATAAAATGTCAGGTTAACGGAGTTGTGCTGTAGAACCGGGGACTCTCCAGAGCTGTAGCTAGTAGTTCGCTGTTATGTGCTCCGGGGTGGAAGCACATCTTATGAAAGACACAAGACCGGTAATGCAAAACTGGGAACTTATTTACACTTGAAACAAAACCTGACCTTCTCTTAATAACTACCTCAGAAGTTGGAGCTTTAAAACATACACCTGTCCCCAGGTTGCAAGATGTACAATTGTAAGGGCTGGCAACCCTGGGGATAGACCAGGACTGTCAGCTGCTATTTGGATTTATTATAAAACACAGGAGGAGTTAGAGAATACCCTAAAAGAGAGAATCCCCTTCCTTGACTATATGAAATTAAGGTCAGTATTTTCCAAGACTGAGAATAAGGTACACTTTAATAGAGAAAGATCAGGCTTAGAAAAAATAATCACGGACAATACAGACGAGAGCAAAGTTATGTCAAGAATTCATAGAGAGTTATACAAGATTTACCACCCACCGGACACAAGTTATTTGGCCCAATGGGGACGGGACCTGGGGAGGGTCATGACTGAAGAGGAGGAACCAAAAAATATGGTATACAATGAATAAATGCTCATGGGTGCTCTCTCAATAAAAGAACAACAAATCAAACTGAGCCTAAGGATGTATATTACTCCTCAGAGGCTGAACCAAATCAATAAAAACTACCCCAACTTATGTTGGGGAGGGTGTGCAGAGGTGGGCTCGTACCTACACTGTTGGTGGGAATGTCAGAGGGTAAATAAGTTCTGACGCATGATATGGCCACATCTCATCCAGGTGGCTGGGATGGAGGTACCTTTCTCCGCAGAGTTGGCCTTACTAGGGTTATTCCCGGAAACGGGGGTACTCAGCCACCGACAGAAGGCGTGCCATCATATGTGATCCATATAATAGCTTGTTCATGGAAGTCGGCTCAAGGCCTTACGAGAACAAAATGGAGGAATAGACTATGGTATATAATCACGATGGAGAGGGTTATGGTGGAAATTGAGGGCAAAATGGACGATTTCTATCTTGTCTGGAATCCATGCTGGGACATTATGGCCTTACGTAAAGGCAGAAGCAAAGCCCCTACGATTTGTCTGACAGACACTTGAACATCCACAAGACAAAAAAATAAATAAATGGTGATGAACTTGGTGTCATGAGTTGCGGTTATAAGGGTTTATATTGTTATGTGTTTTTGTATTTATGGTTTTGGTATACGTGTATATAATTAAAAAATGGGAGGATTTGAGCTGCTGTAGTAGAGGCATCAATAGCACTAAGCCTGTTTGTTTGAAAAGCAAATTGTACGTCCTTTATTTGCCATATAAATGGATGGCTCACTCAAATCCCTTTGGGCTTCTGTGACATCTCCCTTAGCCAATCTAAGGCTTTGTGTAACCATCCAACCCAATGAAGAAGACTGAGGGTGTTCTCAAACGTGACAATGGCACAGTTTAACCCACTTTAGCACGGGCTAAACTGGGGAGCGGGGGGTTCTGTCAGGTTGGAAAGCACCTGCCAGATGTTTCCTTAGTCTGGCTTCTGACCGTGGTGGGGGCTTGCCCAGACAGTGACTTGGAACCCCCACCCCCCCGAGTCACAGCACAGCCCAGGCTAGCCCCCACCACCATTGGGATCTGGTTGCTGGACCCGGAGTAAAGTGGCCTTTCATGTCTGAAAACCTAATTTACTCACTGGTCCAGAGGGGTGGGGGGACAGGGGCCATGGCGGCTGTCACTGTCCGCCTGTCAGGAAGGGGGACAGGCTGCTGCAGCCGCACAGGGGCGGGGCTGGGCAGACATGTCCACCCAGCTCTCTGCCCTCCCCAGCGGCCAGGTCCCTGTCATGTCAGTTTAGGGGCCTGACTGCGGTGCCGGTCCAGCGCGTTTCACCCTGAATGTACCACCCTCTGCAGCCCATCAACATTACCCTAAGCATCTGCTGAGAACCTGGTTTGACAGCAAGATGACAGGCTTACTCACCACCAGCAGTCTCTTAATTATAGTATTCTAATCCTTTAGACACATGATTCCTTGTAAATTTCAGTTTTGCTTGCAATGAGAATTAAAGCATGCATGAGCAATGACATCGGAATGTATATTTTTCTCTGCAGCCTTTACAAGCATCTCAGACATCATTACTAGGAATAACAAAGATAAACGCAGAAAATGTATGTATTTTCTTTCTCTGCCTAAGCAACTTTTCCATTTCTTTTTCTACAGTAGTTAATTTTATTGCATTTTGTTTTTTTGCAGGATGAAATGCCCACTGGTTCCCAGTTTGTAAGTACCTTTTTAAAATGAGAATGGTAAATGTAAAAATTAAAGTCTAAGGCTGCTTATACATGTTAGGAAAGGGGAGGGGAACTAACTTGAGTTCAAAATCCAGCCCTGCAGAGCATTATTGATTTTAACGGGAGAAGGAAAAAAATAATGCAAAAATTCCCCGTGCCCATGATCGGGGGTTTCATTTGACTGCTCTAACGTGAGCACGTTAGTCCCCTCCCCTTTCCTAACGTGCGCAGGACTCTGGATTAATTTCCTCTCTCATTTTTTTAGGTCAGCCACAAATGTGTTGCTAAACTGTCAACAGGTCTCAAAATTGGTCCTTACAGGACCTTAAAAAAAAAAGAAAGAAAAGACATGGTTGGCTTTGGGATTCTATGCCACCTACACACATCACAATGAATTAGTATTGTACATGTCGGTCAAATGACTTGGGTTCCAATCCTAAAAATTGTTCTGCATTGGAGAACATCCATGCCTGTGAAAAGCTCCATTTAATATTAAGCATACTACTTAGGTCTTTTACCTTCTGTTTTTAACCATAAAAACAAGAAAAATGAAATAAAATTCAGAGAATCACATATTCCTTGTTCTTTCCCTTCTAAACTCTGTCTGCTCAGAACATTTTCATTTGACCTATAAAGCCCTAAACGCCCCGGGCTCTTACCTAGCTAAAGGACCTCCTTTTGTCCCTCTGCATCCTCTAAGATCAGCTGAGAATGTCCTCTTGCAACTTCCATTGTTGGCCCAGGCCTATATGGCCTGAGCCTGCAGACAGGGCTGGACTTAGGAATTTTGTGCCCCTAGGCCCTTCTCAGGCTGCTGCCCCCAAGCCGAGCCCCGCCCCCATGCTGCGGGAGCTCCGTGTGAATGTTACGGCACATGCGTCTGCGGTGACTTGAGGGTGTGTGCATGCACCTACCTAACACGCATCCCCAGTCAAGCTTGTCTCTATGCACGGAGCAACCGGGGGAAATGGAAGTTGCTCCATGGGTGCGGATGAGCAGGCGGTGAGTGGGGATGCATGTGCGGCCGTGTGCACGCCCTGCCCACGGACGCCCCCCCACCTGGCGGAGCCATGTAAAAAGGGCATGTGAGGAGTCACTCGAAGACGAACAGAAGGTTGCTGCCTTGTAAACAAGATTCTTAGAGATGGCTCCAAACATTCTCACAACACCCACCTTTCCAGCCCTGCATGGAATTTTTTTCTTATATTCTTAGAAAGGGTTTGAACGAACTGTCATTCTGAGGGGGGAAGACTGCTTTTTATAGTAGAGGAGCTTGAAACCATGTGGTCTATATAAATAGGGTGAGCATGCGAGAATGTTGGGAGCTATCTCGAAGAACCTTCTTTACAAGGCAACAACTCCCATGGGGAGGAGTTGTTTGTAAACAAACAGCTTTATTTCCCAGTCTGATGGGTGTCCCCTGCTGCTACAGCACTACTAATGGTTTTATATGTATTTTATGTATTATTATTGCTGGAAGCCGCCCCGAGCTGTTGTCAGGAGGGGCGGGGTATAAATCCAGAAAATAAAAATAAATTAAATAAATAAATACTAGCAGGCAGACGGCAGAGGCAGGTGAGGAATGGGGACCCAGGCAACAGCCTTGGCTGTGCAGGGAGAAGAACTAAAACTGAGCAGGTGGTGCCGGTGCCAGGATTGCCGCCCCCCAGAAAATGCCACCTAAGGCCCGGGCCTACGGGGCCTGCCCCTAACTCCAGGCCTGCCTGCAGAGGCATGTTCTTGCTGGCTGCTCCACAGCTCTGGAGCTCCCTTCTCCTGCAGCTTCACCTAAGCCCTAGTTTGTGCATCTTTTGGAGGCAGTGAAATACCCATTTATTTGACCAGGCATTTAGCAGCCAGGGTTAGATCCTGGGCGGGTGGGGTATTAAGTAGTTGAAGGATTTTATTTTATCTTTTTATGATGTTAGCCACCATGAACCTCGTGGGATAGGGTGGGATAAAAATCTAAATAAATAAATGACAGGAAAGGCTGGGACCACAATAATGTCTTTTACAGAGAAGTGGAACCTTTAACTCCGTCCAGGGAGATAACACACTATGGGTGGTAAACACAACCCTGGCCTGATTTGCCCATTCTCGCCCACCCGTGCCAATAGTGAGCCCTGCCGTCTGTTGTGGGCTGGCCAGATGTGGGCCTGGTTCAGACCACTGTGTGGTTGGCAGCTGGGCCAGCAATGTGCATCTGAAATGAACCAGGCTGATAGTCCAGCCCCACAAGCTGACCCGGCGGGCCTGAGTGGGGTGAACTTGGCAGGCGCATCTGTTCTTGCGCCTGCCTGGCCCAGCGTGGGAGGTCGCCATGGCAGGAGACAGAGCACTGGAACTGGCCAGCCACGTGTTGTTCCTATTCCCCCCTCCCTGGCTGGGTCCCTCTTGGCCAGGAAGGGGAAGGCGGCAGGAGCGGCCATCTGCATGTATGTTTTCATCCAATGTCATTGCTATCTGTCCTCAAAGGACTGAAACTACAGTTGTTTCCAGAAGAGGGGAAACCTATTAATTGTGTTCATTTCAGTGTTTCATCCAACAGTGGGTAGAATAGTAAGGAGAAACTTTTTTAAAAGCATAATTATTGAAACAGCAGTGTCACATTTTCAGCATGGATGCTCTTAGAAGCGTATGCATATATATATATAACTGCTGTTCATGTGCACTTAACTGAGAACGAGGAATTCTGTTTGCTGGGTATGCAAGTTTCACTCAAGCGCCCCCCAAACTTTTTTCAAATCATGAATTTATACCCATTAAGTCTAACTAGGTTTGGGACTATTTGAGTACAGAGGGTCAGGACAGTATTTTTAAAGCGCAGAAATCCTTGCCCTCTCCACTTGCATGTACAGCTCAGGTTGTCAAATGGAGTTTCTCCACAAAGGAGGAGGGGGTTAGGGAGAGTCTGCACCCACAAAAAATAACTTGCAGAATTTGTCTAAAAATATACAATGCCTGCTGACCCTTATTACAGCAATTGCTGTTGAAAATGTATTCACTATGAGCAATTTCCTAGGATACATTTAGAAGTACACTGCAGACTTACTGAAGAAATAGTTATCAGCATGAAAGGGACTGAAGGGAATTGTAATAGTGAAAACCAGAGTCTCTTAATCCTAGCATGGCTTCTTTTTCAGGTAGTTCCATATGCTGCGAGGCTTAATTCTGCACTGTGTCCTGGACGGACAGTTGCCATCAAAGGAGAAGTGAACAAAAAACCCAATAGGTCAGTACATCCACGTGGCATGGTTAGGTTGCACTAACGTTGGGAAGGGTCACCATTCATTACGGCTGTTATTATTAGCTAACCTACTTTGGCACAGTCCCTTTTTCCCCTCGCTCCACTCCTCCAGCAGATATCCACCCTCACTCCTATTTCCTCTTTGAGGAGTCTCCAAAGAGATCTAGATGTATTTTCCTCAAACTATCAGCACTGCTTCTGAATCTGCTTAAAGTGCACTTCTATTCTATTTTTTTTTTTTAAAGACTCTTACTCAGCAAACTGGCATCCTTTGTATATTCATAATCTTCTTTCATGAGATAACGAATCAGATACTTTCCCCATGCTGCTACTTATGTTGGAACTCCCTCCCTGCACACACTTGTTTTCCCTGTCTCTTATACACATCTAGATGTGTATAAGAGACAGCCCCAGAACTAAGCTAAGCATGTGCACCTGTGACTGCTCCGCTTTGTGACTATATCTTTCTCTCTCCCAGACTAAGCCTCTCATGTCAAGAACCTGCCTTATTGGTTAGTGCCAATTATGTTGCTGGTGCTATATAAATAATGTCTCTGTAGGATGTTTGCAACTTTTTTTATTCGTACCTAGCACTTTGGTCACAGCAAGTATTTTTAAATCTCAAGTTGCTAGTTTCTATCCAGCATGAGCATGCAGTGTTGCTTTCCATTATTTTACTGCCTTTTCATTTTTTCCCTACACCGTTTAAAGTAACAAGTTTATATAGACTAATCTAATCTTTTTATCTCCAGTTTTGCGATTAATTTAAAATCAAGTGACTCCAAGAATATTGCACTACATCTGAATCCTCGAATGAAAACAAAAGCTTTTGTGAGAAATTCCTATCTCTGTGATAGCTGGGGAGAAGAAGAAAAAGACATTGTTAACTTCCCTTTCAATCCAGGAATGTACTTTGAGGTAAGGTAACTTTACTCATTAAGGTCATTCTATTTACAAATGAAAGGTTATTAGCCTTCTACATCTATAGTGAGAATAGGTTAACTTTAACTGTTTGCGGGCGTCAACGTTTAGGACCAAACCTGTCAAAGAAGTTATTAATCTTATCTTTACAAGTATGTTAATATTCCTCATGCCCCTGCTGAAAAGAGACTTGATTAACTGTTGTCAGTGACTGCTGTAAGGTAGTGGAAAACCAGAGTCTTTCCCACTCACATGGTCTGCAGCATGAAAGCTAGGGAAAGAGTTTTTAAAGATTCCGTTTTTGTAGACTAAATAAACAAGTATTTCATACTAGCTTCCCACTGAGCAGAAGTCAGGCTACAGTTTTCCCCTGTGAAGGAGTTGCACCCTGAGTCTTCATTTTATTGATTCATTTTAACTTCAAAAGATGAAACTGTGACTTTATTTTCAGCTGATAATCTTCTGCGATGTTCATCAATACAAGATTGCTATAAATGGTGTGCATGCCCTGGAGTATAAACATCGTTTTAAACAACTTGGGCAGATAAACATGCTGGAGATCATTGGAGACATTCAACTACTGGATGTGAGGAGCTGGTAGTTTTTGAAGCAGGAGCATAACTATTCTTCATATCATTATCAAGAAATTCTCCTTGTTTCTATCATCTACTGAAGTACCTAAGGTAGCAAAGTTGTATCTATCAAGGAATCTGCAATGGTACCCTTGATATAGAATCTAACTGAAATCAAAAGCCTCTTTCACCCTAGTTTTCAGTAGCCTGACAAACTAAAGTCGTATCTGCTTTATGTACCAATAAGATCTTCCTCAGATGAAGAATTCTGTACCTACCTAGCAATAAAATACACTGCATTTTAGGCTGCCTAATAACTTGCTTCTCCTTGTTTATATTGGAAGTGAACACTTTCCCTGGTGCAGTAAAATGTTGGCTTTCGTAACTCTAAATTCCTGCAATGCTGAGGCTACCTTAAACCCAGACAGGGAGCCATGCTTTATATGGCGAAGTGGTACAGCTTTTGGGTTGGGCAAACTTATGTTGTCGTCCATGAAGTTGTCTGTTAAAAGAAAACTGTTTTTTGCTAGCACTTTAATTTTTAGGACTCGGGATTAAAATAGGCTCTTATGGGACTCTTCCTCCTATTTAATTCAAATTGCTCAGGGATGAAAGTAGCTAGCTCAGCTATATTTTCAGAGAGGTATGAACACTATGAGCTGAGATCAAATATTCACCTTTTTTATACTTTATAGTTGTAACAAAAAAGCCATTTTTAAAACTAATTACAGATTTTGTCTTACCTGTATTCACTTACAATGAACAGTCAGTTTCATTTTTATTTCACTAGATTATGTACAGGTATGGAAAGGTTCCCATCTGCTACCCAAACAATTATGTACTAACGTTTTTTGTTCAAGTAACTAGCATGTGGAATTAGATTATACAGTACAATATTTGTCTGAAATAAGGAAGTTCTTTAGTTAAATGTGGAAAAGGTTGGATTTAAGAGTTGTTTGCTGTAGATTTATATGGCAAGTGTAAAAATCAGAACTTCAGAAATAAAAGACTTTTAAACAAGGAATTGAAAAAGCACCCATACCTTCTTATAGTATTGAGGGAGGAAGATAAAGTTATGTTTAACGGGACATGTTTCATGCCATTTAGCTCCCGGTAAATTCATTACAATATGAATATGCCACTAAGAGTGGTTTGAGAAAGGAAAATTGGGCACTTACCTCCTGAATTTTTCTTCTACTGTGGTTCCTCCTGGATGGCCAGCCAGCACAGTAGGGTATATTCCCCGTCACTACCATTAGGTGGCAGACATATTTATTTTGTTTCCCTACTACAGGGATCATACATCCATCTCCAGTGTAATTCAGCTTTCCTTCTCACTGTTGAAAAACTTGTATACACCACATTGTTACTCTTAAACGACTTAGCATTTCTATTCAACTATATTTAGGTTCAACTATTTTCCAACTACATCTATAGAGACTATAGATCCAGTTCAGACGTTAGTTTTTTACAACAAAGAATTACGAAAACTACTGTAAGTCCAGTTCCCTTCCCCAGAGTTAAATCACTCTGGGTGGGTCTGGCCGTCCAGGAGGAACCACAGTAGAAGGAAAATTCATGAGGTAAGTGCCCAATTTTCCTTTCTCCTGGTGGTTCCTCCTGGACGACCAGCCAGCACAGTAGGGACTCTCCCAAGCGGTGTCCCCCAATTAAAAAATGTGCTGATGGGTGGGACATGAGATTAATCCAGGACTTGGAAGGCTCTCCAGGAGAACCCAGGTCTCCTAGATTACCCCCTGTAGTATCCTTCTTCCGAAGGAAGCCTCTGCCGATTCCTGAAGAGGTATTTTGTAATGCCTCGTGAAGGAATGGACTGAGGACCACGTTGCTGCTCTGCATATTTCTCCATATGAGGCTGCATTCCTGAATGCCTGGGATGTAGCCGCCCCTCTTAAGGAGTGAGCAAAGATCCCACTTGGGGGAACCTTGTCCTGTGCCCTATAAGCTTCTTTAATACACAGAACAATCCATTTAGCTATAACTGATTGATGCCCTCAGTCCTCTATTCTGTGGGCCGTATGCCACGAAGAGAGCCGAGGATTTCCTAAATGAAGCAGTGCGCTCTAGGTAAAACTTTAGAGCTCTTTTGACGTCTAGTGTATGCCACACCCGCTCCTGAGGAAGAGACGGGGGGGACAGAAAGAAGGAAGATTTATTTCCTGTTCTCTGTGAAACGGAGAGTTTATCTTAGGAATAAAACTCGGGTCAAGTCTGAGTGTTACCGAGGATTCCTTGAATGAACACAAACTTGGCTCTATCGATAAAGCACTCAACTCCGAGACTCTCCTGGCCGATGTGATCCCTATCAAAAAGGCTAGTTTTATAGACCGATAATACAGTGACATCTCCGTGAGTGGTTCAAACGTAATGGTGGTTAGTGCTCTGAGGAGTAAATTTAGGTCCCATGATGGGAAACGGTGTATCACCGGTGGAGATACCACCCTAGCTGCTTTGAGAAATCTAATTATATGTGGATGTCTAGACATTTCTCTCTTTCCTTGTATTAAGGACACTATTTAAAGCTGCCACCTGCCTTTGTAAAGTATTTGGCTTTAGGCCCCCGTTTAACCCGTCCTGAAGGAAGTCTAGGACTATCTTTACTGAGGCCTTGATAGGTCTCACTCCTTTTTTCTCACACCACCCCGCAAATTTTGCCCAAGTACTCTGATATATTCGTCTAGTAGCTGGGCGTCTGGACTGGAGCATAGTCTCCATAACTTGCTGCGAATAGACTACTTTCTCTAGTGCCCTCCTTTCAATCTCCAGGCTGTTAAGTTGAGAGATTCTGGATTTTCGTGATTTATCAGACTCTGAGACAGCATGTCCTTCCTGTATGGCACTGTGAGATGGGGTGCTGTTGTCATTGCTAAGATGTCTGCGAACCACGGACGTCGGGACCTGTATGGTGTCACCAGAATCACTTCTGACCGTTCCCTCTTGATTTTTGCTACTGTCCGCTGAATCATTGGAAAAGGTGGAAAAGCAAACAGTAGCCCCTGTGGCCAAGCCAGGTTCAACTCATCAAAACCCGCTGCCTGCTTGTTTGGGAATCTGGAGAAGCTTTTTGTTTTTGCGTTGGTCGGTGTGGCAAACAGATTGACCTCCAGACGTCTGACGCTTCTGTTATTGTCTCGAACGTCTGTGGGTGCAGAGACCATTCCCCTGGGTCTGTCATCTGACTGAGCCAGTCGGCTTGAGTGTTCTTTTCCCCTGGAATGTGCACTGCTCGGATGGATTCCAGATTTTTCTCTGACCACTTCAACAGTGTTACCGCTTGTTGGTGGAGAGCTTCCGATCGTGATCCCCCTTGGTGGTTGATGTAGGCTCGTGTTACCATGTTGTCCGTATAGACCAGGATGTGATGTCCTCAAATCCATTGAGCCAGTGCCCTCGTCGCTAGGTATACTGCTCTGAGTTCTAGCCAGTTGATGTGGTTTTTCTCCCATGCTAGCCACTTTTCTAGTACGGACCTGTCTTGCATGTGTGCACCCCATCCCATCAGACTTGCATCTGTGGCTACCGCTACTCTGTCGGGATCTATGATGGGAGTTCCGGACTCGAACCTTTCCTTCGCCTTCCACCACCGGAAGGATCTTTTCATGGGTTGGGTTACTATTATCCATGGATTTCCCCCTAGCGTCAGTTGGCCCTGCCACGGCCTTAGCATTCTTTGTAGTGGTCTTGCGTGTAATCTTGCCCATCTCAGAATGTCTATGCATGAAATCATGCTCCCCAGTAGACTTGCCAGGAATTTGTCTGGATTTCCGATTGCATGTGACCTGATTGATTAATTTCTGTAAAGTTTGTCGCCGCTGTTGACTCGGGTACATCCTGAAAGTTCGAGTGTTCAGGCTGACCCCCAGGTGCTCCAGCGATTTGTGATGGTTCCAGGTGGCTTTTCTTGAAGTTCACCAGGAACCCGTGTTCCTGCAGAAAATGAATCACCCTGGCTACGTCTGATACCGCCTGGTTGCAATTTGGGGATCTTATTAGAAGATCGTCTAAGTAGGGGGTGGATCTTGATTCCCCTCTCCCCTGAGTCTTGCTACGAGGGGAATCAGTAGCTTGGTGAAGGTTCTGGGTCATGAGGCTAGGCCAAAAGGGAGGGCCGTGTACTGCCAATGCTCCTGTGCGATAGTAATATTGGTACATGAAGGTATGCCTCCTTGAGGTCTAACGAAGTTAACCATTTGTTCAGTGATAGGGCGGTTCAAATGGATTATAGTGTCTCCATCTTGAATTTCCTTGTCCGGACACATCTGTTTAATCTTTTCAGGTCGAGTACTGCTTGCCACTCTTCCGACTTTTTCGGTACCAGAAATAAGATTGAGTGTAGCCCTTGACCTTGCTCGTGTGGTGGCACCTGTTCTATCGCTCCGATGTCCCTTAGCCTGTGGATTTCGTCCACCATAGCCCGGTGTTTCTTGGGATTGTTGGATTTCAGTGAGGTGATATTCTTTTGGGTAGTGGCTGAACTCGATTGAGTAGCCCCTTTGAACTGTCTGTAATACCCATCAGTCTGATGTGGCTGTCTGCCACTTTTCTTCAAACCTTTGCAGTCTTCGCCCTAGCGCGTGCTGGTCCGGCTGATATTCCTGAGTCATGCCTCTGACTTGGCTCTGCTCGCCCCCTGCGAGTGTTTGGGTCTGTTTCCCTGTCCCTTCTGTTTGTTCCAGATTGATCTATATCTCTGCTGTCTGCCCCTTGAGGGGTAGAAGGGTTTTTTGTTACTTCCAGATGACTGGTGTTGATTGAAGGGATGAAAATTCTTCTTGAGGCCCTACACTCTGTAAGGTCTGCTTTTTCGTTTTATCCGCTGCTTCCGTAAGGACTTTATTCAGACAAACCCTGAATAATTTTGCCCCCTGCAAGGGGCCTCCCACCAGAGCGTTCTTGGCTGTGTGATCGCCCCTCCAGGACTGTAGCCAAAGTCGACGGCATGCCACTACGTTGGAGGCTACCATCTTAGCATGTCCGTGGAAGAGTCTGCAATAAACAGGTGTGCTAATCGGATTCTATTTGATAGAATCCTCGTCATCTTTGAGGATACCTTGGGGTCTCTGGCCCGTTTGATCCATGCCATGAGTACCCTCGAAAAATAGGATGTTACGATGGCCATTTTCATTACTGTTGCTGTTTCCTCGAAATTGCGCCTGAGGCTGCACTGAATCCCCTTGGCTGTGGGGTCTTTGGGTAACATTCCCCTTCTGTTGGGAATACTGAATTTCTGGCAAGTGATGCTGCTGCCGCATCAACCTTTGGAATTGCCAGGCGTGGTTCCTTATACTTTGACAGGGCATATTTATTTTATTTTATTTTATTTATTTATTTATTTATTCAATTTGTATCCCTCCCCTCCTGCGAACAGCTCGGGGCAGCTAATAAGTCAATTATAAACAATTTATACATTTATAAACAATATAATAAAACCAATCCATAAAAACAATACAATAAAACCAGCTGGGATAATAAATAAATAAGGGTGGGGGACGATAAAACACCCCCATCCCCAAAGGCCTACGTGAACAGCCAGGTCTTAGATTTGCGAAATGTCAAAAGGCTTGGGGCCAGGCGAGCTTCCTCCGGGAGGGAATTCCAGAAGCACGGCGCGGCCACCGAGAATGCCCTCTCCATTGTGGCCCCCTGCTTAACACATTTGGGGACATATAGGGACATTTGTGTTTTATTCATCTTAAACAATTTATTCGGCTGTTGCCATTCTTTTTTGATGATTCTCTCGTATGCTGGGTCCAGTATTATTCCCTTGTCCCTAGTTCTGGCCCTGGGAATATACTGCCTGGCCTCTTCCCCTTCCCCGGAATCCGAAGAAGTTTGCTTATCCTTTTGTTGAAGGTGCAGGGCTCGAATTATTTGCTCAAATATCTGATCCCTGTATCCCCAGATGACTATCTCTAGTTCCTCTCTCTCTCTCCTTCTTCTAAGGATGTTTCCTCCCTCTTCCTCTGAGCTCAGGTCCTCCCAGGTTTGTGCCTCCTGATCCATTCCTTCCTCAGAGCTCTCCTCGTTGTCCCTGTGGGCCTGGGCTCTGTCAGCTCCCTCTTCTGAGGATATGGGAGAGTCTAGGGGCCCCAATGTTCTGTGCCTTTTCTGCCTGGGGCTTTCCCTGTCTCCTTAGAATGGCCTTTGTAGACACTTTTCCCCTTTCTTCTGGGTGGAGACTTTTTTCGTTTGAGCTCTGCCAGCATCTCTTTAAGGACCTCCATATGGAGGTCCTGTGGCTGGGGGGGCGGGGTGGTTACCGTTTTGGCTTGTTGAGGCCCCTCGGCTACTTTACTTGCCACCTTCTTCCTAGCTGCCACCCGCTCTCTCTCTGGGCTCTGCTGGGAGATCAGTATGATCCCTCCTCCCTACAGACCGCTGAGCTGGGTAAGGCGCTGGATTTTGCGCCTGTGGGAAAACTCTGCCTGCTGGCGCGAGTTTAAGGGCAGAGCTACTGGCCTGTGCTCTCTGTCTCTCAGGGGGTCCTTCCCCTTTCTCAAGTTACTCTGCCTTGATTGGCTCGTGACCTGTTCTAATGTAGCATAGCGTAAACCACTCTCTCTCTCTTCCTAGGGCCCTCCTCCTCTCAGCGTGCCGGGGGTGGGGGTCGGGGGAAGCAGCCGATGGGGAGTCTCCTTTGAGGGCGTGTCTGGCCCGGGTGGACGCGGATCCCCTGGGCGGGACGCGCTCTCCGCTTTGCGGGAGTGAGGAGCTTGTGGCTTCCTCCCGCGCCACCTCTGTTCTCGGGGGGGGGCGTCTTTGCAACAGCTCGGGTTGGGCACTGCCGTGGATTAGCTGTCCCTGGGCTCTGGGGCTTAGCCCATCTCCCGTGGAGAGAGGAGGGAAGGTAAGAGGGTCTTCCCCGCAGTGAACCTCCGGCCCAAGCTGTGGATTTGCCAGACCCCGGTGCCCCCACTCAGCGGGCGGGTAGTCCTGATGGACCTTGTAGCTAGCCCCTTGTTAGGGTGCTATTCCCCGCTCTTCGGGTTCTCCCTGCCCTCGCTCGCTGCCCCCTCCACCAGGAAGGGGGGGTGAACAGAGGGAGGAATTCCTCCGCACTTGGCACAAGCTTGTTCCTTGTATGCTGCCTGTGACCTTTCTCCAGTTCCTCTGGAGGCAGCCAGCCTACATCCTACCTGTGTGAAGGCAGACAATCAACTGGAGATGGAACTATGATCCCCGTAGTAGGGACACAAAATTAGTATGTCTGCCTCCTACTGGTAGTGATGGGGATATACCCTACTGTGCTGGCTGGCTGTCCAGGAGGAACCACAGGGAGAACTATGCTGTAAATTTCTAATTTGAAAAGGGTGGAAACGGGACAAGATTGGCAGCCTGTTTTGAATCCACTTAACATGGTGGAATTGGCCTCTCAAATTTCATGTGAATTGAGAAAGTCATGCCATGAGAGTTAAATGATCTAAGAACTTCTGACAATTTAGGCCAAGAAAGGCATTTTAAAGCTATGGAATTTTATCAATTCTGAGTTCAGCATAACAAAAATTGCAGGGAACAGGTGTGGCTGATTGCTGAAAGCCTACTTTTAAAGAGCATGACATGAAACCGCAAGAACCTACTTAATGACAGAAACAGACACATAGAAACTGTAAATACCTGCATAAAATTGCATCAAAATAGCTGCTATCAGATAGTAGAGTTTGTGGCTTGCTCTGCTTTAGATTCCAGTCAGAACAGACATGACTTCTGAATTAGCAACTGTGAATATATTTCATACAGTAGCTTCACATCAGCTTAAAATCTGTATTTGGGGGACAGGGCAGCTTGCTTCTACAATAAGGCTTTCTGTTATGATGGATAATTAGAAATCAGCAGTATGTGTGTCAGTTCATGCAACTCCCACCACTGTGGCTGCTTTAGAGTGTCAAGATTATTATTTTTACAAATCAATATAAATAGAAGTCACAAAACTCATTTATTATTACAATGTTTACAATTTTTAATGAACAGGAGAGTTCAGTACAACAAAATTGTTGCTATTATAATTGGAATGACACAAATTCTTGATAGTGGTGATATCGTTGTCATAAAGAGATGTATTCAAGTCTCCTTGTCAGATGAACTTTAAAGAGGTGCTGGTATTTTTCTTAGAAGTAGCTCTGCAGTGGTTCCCCCAGGATAGCTTCCAGCTGCTGAATTGTCTTCTGGCACCGATGTTCTACTTCTTCACATTCATCTGCAAAAAGCCCAACATCAACATATATTTAAAATATATCCTGTCACTGTCCTAAGCTGCTTCATAATGTTTTTATGGTGCATCTTCCCCTGGCATTTCATACACTGTATGGCTTCAGAAAAGGGACTGTCTTCTACTTGGAAAGTGCCTGGCTAACTTTGTACATTAATGCAGTTTAATCAAAAATAAAATGAACATATTTATGAAGCGGTTATATGTAGATTGTACTGTAAAATTACAGTGTTCCTGCACAAATACATTCTGGAAGTGTTATGACATTCTGAATGTTTACATGAAGGATTCAGTTCAGCTTACTTACTACAGCACTAGTATTTGCCATGGCTGGAAAATATCCATTAAAAATTACAATAAAAATATAACTACCACAGTGCATCACATAAAATATATACAATCAGTTAAGTGCAATAGAGATAAGAGTGTCTGTGCTGTTTCAGTTTGTAAGCAAATGATAATGAAATTGCTTTATTTCTTTTTACAAGCGGACACAGATAAGTTTTTCAAGATCAGTAAAAAAAATATCTTAGTTTATCCAAAAAAGATTGCAAATACAAAGTTCTTAGATCACCAGTGAACAATATCTTGAACAGTACCAAAAACTCCTTTATATTCTTCGGCAAACAGAATGGGGGATGGAAAGTTCTTACTTGATTGAGAACACCATTTGTTTACATCACTTGCTACGCTTCATCCACCATTAGAGCAGTTGAAAACAGATTACATATACCTAGAGATTTTAAGCCTATGCCCTATGACTTGTTCCTTATTTATCAATAATTTATACTCTTTTCTCAATAAATGAAAATTTATATCAGGCTGGCAATATATGCTTTTTGGATTTATGATTTAAGTCAGCTCTCTTTTCATAACATTCACTTTCAAACCATGGAGCTTTATTGTTCTCTTTATATCATTTCCCTATAAACCTAATAGGAACAATAAAGGAAGAGTGTAAAGAATCCATGATTTGCTGACAATTGTTTGCTATTGAATCATCAAATGGAGAATAAGAGTTTGCAAATTCATCAACTCTTCTTCACAGAGCTTATCATGCACATTTTTTGCTAATATAATATTCCATTTTAATCTCCCAAAAATCTGTAGAGGGAAAAATCCATGGTATTCAGACAAGCTATTTGAATCAAGGAGGTGTCGTTACCAAGGCAGGGTGGGGGTGTGTGAGAGCACAAGTCCCCTAAATAAAAAGTAGTGACCAAAATAAGATTTAGCAGGAAGCCATCATTTTCAGAGCAGACAATCTCAGGAAGCTTTAATGCAAGAATTATTTAATTGATATGATTTGGGGCATTCCTTTCCCGTTTTAAGGATAGGGGTAAAATATGGGAAGAACCTATTTTCTTTAGTGACTACAATTAAGATTCTGTATTAAAATTTTTTAGCAGATCAGCATCACAAAGTAGCACACAACTAATTCATAATGGATCAGTTGCTTGCGTTTGAAAAGCCACCAAATTACTTCATATTAAAATGCAAAATTATTGAATTAAGGCACAAATTTGCCTCTTCCTGGATAGGTAGAGGTAAGTTTGGTCAGGAATGTTCATTTAAAAGGCACCCATTAAGCCTTTGTGCATTTGCCAGTAGTCACTGTACTATATTTGCTGTGTTCACATCACTTTAAACCGGTTTAGCATATCATGACAAAGCTGAAGTGAATTTTACGTGTGCACCTAAGCCACCAAGACCACACTTCTGGAAACACTTCAGGGCAATTCCATTGAGTACGTTAATAACTTTTGAAGATCCGGCCTATAAGTTTTGGTGATATAACAACAGTGCCGCTTTCGTCACCTCGTGGCTGGACTACTGTAACGCGCTCTACGTGGCGCTGCCCTTGACGACAGCTGGGAGGCTGCAGCTGGTAGAGAATGTAGCAGCATGCCCCCTTACAGGGATGCATCGCCATGAGCACGTACCATCGGTGCTTCGTTCACTGCACTGGCTGCCTTCTGGACCCCATTCAAAGTGCTGGTGATGACCGTTAAAGCCCTAAATGGCCTAGGCCCCATCTATGGGAGGGATCGCCTAGTTCCCCATGTCTCCTTGCAGTCAGCTGGGATTGGGTGGGGGTGGGGGGGACTGTTTGAAATGATTTATATTTTATCGTATATTTCTTTGTAAGCCACCCTGAGCCTTCAGGGAAGGGTAAGATATAAATATTAATTAATAAATGTATTAAAAATACTCTTATAACAGGCATGTCATCTTAGGCAAAACAAAAATACCTGGCCTGAGGTGAACATGTTAGGACGTTACCTTCCATAAGCTCTGCTAAAAAGGGAATAGACTCAGGTAGCAGCACCATGTAATTCTCCTTTAGTTTTCCTGCAAGTTCTACCAAAGCAATCAAAGCAGCAAATCGGACCTAGAAGGGGAAAAGAACACACTGTATATGGAAGCAAAGGTGTCTGTGTTCCCTGCAACAGCTCCTCTCCCATACCAGTTTCCTCTCACCCCCAAGAGTTCCGTGCATAAGACACGTGGCTTGCAAAAGCTGCTCAACTTGCACTATTACAAAGTTCATTCAGTTACCAATGTGATTTAAGCCTGACACAGAGACACCACAAGTAGAAAGGAGTTTAACATAACTTGGTTTCCACACACATTCAAACTAAGAATCATGGTCAACTTGACTGAAGGCAACTGACAGAGTCTGCATTATTTGTAGTACTAGTTACTTGTTTACTTAATATATGAACATAAGAATCTATTAGTAAACATTACTGCAAAATTATTAATATCACAAAGAGTAAATTTCAAGTTAAATAACACAGCTATGCTTCTGCCCCTCCACCCCCAACCACCCAGGTGTCTGCTGTGTACAAAGTAGTTCAAATATATTCCTTGAAAAACCCAACTCATCTTCATACCTTAGGGGATGTATGCCTCATTTTCAGCAGGATTTGATAGTTCAAAGGTTTCCATAGAGAATCATCTGCCATTGCAACTGAAAACTGAGCTATACATGGTATCAAATGGCTTGTCGTTCTTTCTTGGAACTTGTCTTCTCCTCCAAGCATGTTTTCCAGCTGAAAGAGCAAAACAATCACAAAGTCTGACAAAAAAGGCCGAGCTTTTGAACGTCAGGTTGTTTACAAGAAGCTACCACCGACCAAGAGAAATCCTACCAATCTCTACCTCCGTGTTAGGTTCCAATCTTTCTAAACAAAACTAGAATAAGGGTTCGTATTGTCTGCAGTCAAATCCTGTGCCTAAAAGCCAAATCGCTAAGGAAAGGGTCGGCATTCTAAATGTGAACCAATAGGTGGTAAAAATCCCTATTCAATTTCATATTTCCCTAGTCTTTTATCTTACTGTCACTGAGCCTTTAGATGGAGAAAATCCATGTTTGATTCCTTAGGATCCCACAGCGCTTGGTTTATAAAGATCAGGGTGGATAAAAATAAATTACTATTTTTTAAAAAGAATAGGATTTTTTTTAATTTATCTTTTTAATTTGAGTTCTTTTTTAAAAAAATCAACCTATTTAAATATAAATGTAATACAAAATGTTAAAGCCCAAAGATGATAACTTTAAATTATTAAATACTATGAGACAATATAGTCATATAACCTTTTTGGAAAAGCTTTATATATATAGGCACAATAAGCCATTTACTATATTGGGGGTCCTAGAGGTTCTTCTATAGCCACTGTTCCCACTGGGACCCAGCTTTCAATCTAGACAGTCCCATCTTGTTTTTCTAAACACAGAACTCGTTCCTAGTCTCATGTTTGTGTATTTTCTCCCTTAACTCTGATGGTTTCACTTTCAGTT
>QEPC01010682.1:3452240-3469598 GCA_003113815.1 Sphenodon punctatus
CATCTTCCCCCCGCCTTCCTCTGAACGCCGTGTCTGATGCTCAGACGAGCATCAGACACGGCGTCCAGCGTTTGTGCGCACTCGCCCAAAGAACCCGGAAGTGCAGCGTAAAGCCGGCACTTCGGGGATCCGCGTCGGAGGGGGCAGGATCGCCTGCCCGGTCTGACGCGGGGGAAGATCCGGCTGCAGTGTTTAAACGAATGCCAAGAAATGCGGCTGATCAAAGGATCAGCTGCGTTTCTTGTCTCATTTAAAAGCGCCCTGAGGGGAGGTTTTTGGAGGGAGGGTATGAGAGCTTTTTAGGAATTTTATTAGTTTTATTGTCGTCTTATCAATTGCAAGCCACCCTGAGGCACTGTGGCAAGGGCAACATATACATTTAAATCAATCAATCAATAAAATTAAATAAAACAGCTTGCCACATATCCCCAAAAGATGCATGATTAATCTAGGCTCTAACCCTAATTTGCTGATGTCAACTGGAGTTTTCCCACCTCCACCCCCCATTGAATTCACAAATATCTACATCAATAAGCTCTGGTAAATAAAATCAAATTATTTAATTTTTCTGATGTAGCTGTAAAATTAATCTGAAACTATCAAACAATAATTTCCTTAAATGATTGAACTAGAATAAGGGTTTGTATTGTCTGCATTCAAATCCTGTGATAAAAGCCAAATCACTAAGGAAAGGGTCAGTCAACACCATTCTAAATGTGAACCAACAAAGGGTAAAAAATCCATATTCAATTTCATTGAAATATAGTTTGGGGGCGCGGGGGGGAGAGACAGCAGCAGCAGCTCCAGTAACACAGCAGCCAATTGAACATAAACAAGTCACACACAAAGCCTTTAAGAGATGCCCAAGTGCAATTCAGCTACTCAAGATCTTCAAAGGAAGTCAAAATTCAAAAGTAAACAAGGGCTCAATTAAAGCCTTTTGTGAACAACATGTTACCTCCCCTTCCCCAACTGAAGGGCCATGTGCCAAGACGACCAATATGGAAACTGTAAATTGGATTTGATTATCTGACTAAACAGGAGTTTAACAAGATGCATACTTGCATCTTGTGGGAGAAAGGAGCAGCCTCAGCCCCTCCCTCCCTCATCCTCTGTAAGCCAGTGGCGACCCCAGACCTGCAGTGGGGCTACGCGGGGAGAAGGCCCACCCCTTCCGTCCTGATGGTCCCTGGAGCTGCCACCAGTGTCTGTTCTCCACAAGGGGTTGGACATCTGTGACTGGGTATCCTGCCTTGGACCAGAAGGTTGGATGAAATGATGACCCTTGAGGTNACGTATTAAGATGAGCATGTCTTGGTCTCTGTTGAGAGTAGTGCTAATGTGGCATCTAATCACTAATATAAATAGGTATGGCAGCTGAGAAAGAACTTGGTAGTCTCGGGGGCTGGGAACTATTCACAGAAGCTGTTCTGCTGAAAACTACTTTTTTGTTTTGTTTTGTAAATTTAAAAGTTAATTCACTGTTGTAAAGTTTGATATTGAAATATAGGCTGAGATAATAGGGACAGAATGTTGCATCTAAGCATAGGCACCATCAAATGACTGAAGGGGAGAGGGGGCAGATAAAACTGATAATGCAATACAAAAGACCCTTCAAGCTGTGCAGTGGGGTCATCTTAAGTTCTTATCTCTGAATGTAAGAAGGCTAGATAGCCCTTGCAAAAGGAAACAGGTATTTAAATTTTAAAAACTGAAAAGGGCTGACATTTTTTCTGCAGCAGACACATTCATTGTATAAAGAAAAATATTGGTTTTGGAACAAAGATTTTCCAGAATATAGGTTTTCCTGTAGTACAAAAAAAACAAACTGGCGTGGCTATCGGAATTCATAAAAATACTAATTTAAATTACTCGCAGGAAAGATAAAGAGGGAAGATTTTTAATGCTTGCGTGCACAAATGTGGAGGTTACCCTTGTTAACATATATGCTCAGAATGATACTATGTTGGAATTTTATCAAAAATACATTCCATTAGTTGCACTGGAAAAAAGTGAACACTTGAGTGTTCAATGGGGAACCTTAAATTGTACCCTTGATCAGAAGGAAAGATACTCTAGAGGTCAGCAGGGTTGTTTCAGGAAAATGGAGATGTATAGTGAGCTCTAAACCCTAAATTGATAATACTTTTTTTTCAGCTCCACTTCAATCTTATTCGAGGATCAACTATATACTATCTGATAAGACCTCTTGTCTTAGGTTTTTTTTAGGCAGAAACAGTACCTGTTGTATTTTCAGATTATGCTACATTGTTGGCATCTGCTAAAATTAGTTCTTCACAAGAGACAAAAAGATTTAGCTGGTCCCTGAACAGAAATCGGCTTCAAAATACAGTTCTTCAAACACAGGTAAACCAGAAACAGAGTGGAACCTATACGTGACAACATCCAACTACAACCCATACTTGATGGGGACAAAACCCTAAGAAAAATCTTCCATGAAACACCTCTTCTGGCCTTCAAACCACTCCCAAACCTCTCGTAACGGATCATCCAGAGCAAACTACCTGCCATCACCCAGGACACCCCACCGTCAACAAGAACAAAACGGTGCCAGCACAGTAAATGCAAAACCTGCCAACACACTTTTATCACTACCACCGTCAACACCCCGCATGGAAAACTATTCCAAGTAGTTAGGCAACTACACCTGCAAATCCCAAAGTGTAGTGCATTTCATTCAGCGCACCAAATGCTGCCATGGAAACTGTTGGCAAAACCAAGCAACCCTTACACCAACGGATGAACTCACATAGGCATACAATTATGAACAAAGTCACTGTCTCTACACAGCGCAATCACTTCTCCCAACACAACCATTACGTATCAGACCTCTAAATCATCCTCCTCAAAGGAAATCTGCACAACACCCTCCGAAAATGGGCCTGGGAACTAAAATTCATAACTTTGATACCAAAAACAATGGACTTAAAGACCTAAATTTCTCCAGCCACTACAAAAACCTGTTAACTCTGACACCAAAAATAATGGACTTAACAAGGACCTATATTTCTCCAGCAACTACAAATATCTGTTAGACCTTACAGTGTGCTGCATTTTTAATTTGTTATCCTCTGGTACCAAGTTCCTAGAGTTCGTCTAACCACTTTGTCTCCCTGTCTGTCACTTACCCTGTCAACCTTTGTGTTCCTTTGATATGCTTATTCTCTTCACTTGATAAGCTATATCCTCAACACACGTTTTCCATTTCTACATGTTTACCACTACCTATTGTTTCTTAGTTTGTCTCCTACAGCTGTTTTTAAATGTCTGGCACATCCTCTTTCTCTCTCTTTACCCCCCTCCCACCTTGTTCTATCCACTCCCACCCATTCCATGCCCCCTCATAGGCCAATTTCACACAGACACTTTAACACTGATAAAATGGGTGTTACATTGTATTATACATGTTGCAGGGCACCCATAGAGCACACCTGCAGCCCTGCAACATGTATAATATAATGTAACACCCATTTTATCAGTGTTATAGTGTCTGTGTGAAAAGGGGTCATATATACCTGTTCTACATTTGCTCAGTTAATATGTTTCTACTGGCTATGCTACATGCCTGAGGAAGGGCCTTGTGTGGCCTGAAAGCTTGCTTATTTCTATCAACAACAGTTGGTCCAATAAAAGATATTATTTGAACCACTTTGTCTCCTAGAACAGGTAAAGAAAGAGTCAGAGGCCTATTTTAAATACAATTCAGACACTAATTAATTCTATGGGATGCAGCTATGGGAAATTGATTGCCATCATCAGTGCCCTTACTAGAAATAAAGACCGACAATTAAAAGAGCTATATTTGCAACTAAAACATCTGGAAACGCAAGCTAAAACCACTCATAGTAAGAAAAGTCTGAAAGAGATAATATATGCGAGGGGACAAAGTAGATGTCCTTAAAATAGGGAAAACTGGGCAACAAATTAGGAGAACAAAATGCTTCTATTATGACAAAGCCAATAAGGCAGACAAACTATTAGTTTGAATGGTCAAAAAGCAGAAACAAAAATAATATATTGGCAAGATAATCGATAATGAAGGGAGGAGTAAAACTGAGAAGAGGGACACTGAACAAGAATGTGTCCTTTTATAAAAAAAAACAAACCTCGTATAAGACAGTGAAGAGAAAATTAGTATTTTTTCAAAGTCATTAAACCTTCCAAAATTAACAGATAAGCAGACAGAAGTACTAAATCAGACTCTTTCTTTAGATGAGATCGAGGAGACCATCAAACATTTTCAAAGAAATAAGGACCTGATGGATAGCCTGCAGAGTTCTATCAAATAACTGGAGAACAGTTAATACCTTTTCTGACCAGCACCATACAACTACATATTAGAAATCTGGGAGAAACGCCACAAACATTCAATATGGCAGATACTGCCTTAATATATAAAGAAGGTAGAGATTTGGCACACTGTGATAGTTATTGGTCAATTTAATTCTTCAATGTTGATTTTAAAATATTTTTAAAACATTAGCAACAAGACTGAATGAAGTAATTAATTTTCTTATTGAACCTGATCAGGTGAGATTTCTTTAACCATCACAATAAAAGGAGACAAATCTCTTTCTCCATTTTATTTGGAGTTTTTGCTGTTGGAATCATCCATAAGTGACAATGTTTTAATCCAACACATACAATATTTAAGAGACTCCTTAATTCTTCCACAGAAACTGTATATTTGGGAAGATGGAATGGAGACTTACAAAAAGAACTCTCACAAGCTGAAACACAAGCAATCTGGCATCATATCATGAACCAATTCTCGTCTTCACTGAGTGTGAAGGAATCACAAACTATGAGGATACACATAACTCCATCTAAAATGCATATTTTTTCTACCCAAGCATCTAATAAATGTTGGAAACGCTGTGGGGAAGTCAGCACATTCATCCACTGCTGGTGGTCATGTACTAAAGTAAGAGACTTCTAGCTAACCGTCAAAAAGATATAACAGGGTTGGATTTATTGCTATTACCATCTATATTTCTCCTAGGCATATTTCCAGAAATGCCTTTGATTACTACCTACAGGGAGAATTATTTCCATTTGATCTTAGCCACCATCAACATCAGTGTAAAAAAGTGGAAAAGCTCTGATACACTTACAGAGGTGGAATGGATATCCCAGATATGGTATATATACTTACCATGGCTATGAACAGGAGAAACATGGGAATTTCGAGGCACTTTGATTTCACTGCTAAACTTTTATTAAAAAACTAACTTTTTCAGAGTTTTGTAATATAATTACAAAGATTACCTTGCTTTTTATGGTTGTTAAAATAAAGAATAATTTAAAAATTTTAAATGTATAGTATGTACCTTCCAAGACTAAAACCGTACATCTATCTTTTATTTGGAACTAACATGTTTAAATGCCTTCTTCACAACAGTGATCTGGGAACAGAGCCGACCACACTAGAATTACAGAACCTTATGAGAAAGAGAAAGCTTCATCATCTGATCACAGCACAAGAAGCCAGAAACTTTTGAGCCTTCAAACAAAGGCTGCCAACTATGAGGTAGGTAAGTATTAAATCTCAATTTCCTATGCGCAGAAGCAGAGGGATTTGTTACTTGTCATCAGCAAAGTGCTTCTAACACAATTGTGACAACTGAAAATGAGAAGTAAGCACTGAAGTAACCTGTATGCTGTTTTGATTACGTTGTATTGTTATTGTTTTTGTTTGTTATTAATAGTATGCAATGACCTCGGTCATGCTTAAACTAAACTGAACTGAACTGAAGTAACCCATGAAGCCCAGCCCAATGACCAAGCATAAATAGTACAATTTTATCTTCTTTCAGGAAAGAATTGTTCAGGTTATCTACAGTCAGGCACTCGGACACCACAGACTCTGCTCTGATGAAAACACCCGTGATGCTCACCTCACTCTACTTAAAACTACTTTCACAAAACAAGGAAACTCAAGCAGAGAAATAGACTGAACTATAGAACGAGCCACGTAAATCCCTTGAGAGAACCTGTACAACACAGAAAGGAAGAACCTTCTAACCGCACACCCCTTGTCATCACCTACCACCCCACACTGGAACCTTACATGGCATCATCCAACAGCTACAACCCATACCTGATGGGGACAAAACCCTAAGAAAAGTCTTCCCTGAACCAATTCTTCTGGCCTTCAAACAACCCCCAAACATCCCACAACAGATCATCTGGAGCAAACTACCCACCACCCCATCCCAGTAACAAAACCTTGCCAGAACAGTAGATACGAAACCTGCCAACACATTTCTACCACCACCATACACACACCACGGGAAACTATTCCACATACAAGGCAACTACACTGGCAAATCCCAAAGTGTAGCATATTTAATTCAGTGCTCCAAATGCTGCCATGGAAGCTAGGCTGGCGAAACCCAGTAAACCTTACACCAATGTATGAACTCACATAGACATAAAATTATGAACAAAATCACTGACTCTACAGTGGGCAATCACTTCTCCGCGCACAACCACACCATATCAGACCTCTCAGTCCTCATCTACAGAACACCCTCAGAAGACAGGCCTGGGAACTAAAATTCATAACTTTATTGGATACCAAAACCAATGGACTTAAAGACCTAAAGTTCTCCAGCCACAACAAAAATCTGTAACACCTTTCAGTATACTGCATTTTTAATTTATGTTATCCTCTGTAACAGCTTCCTAGAACTCATTTTAACCACTTTGTGTCTCTGTCTATAATTGAACCTGTCAGCTGAATATTCACCTGTTACTGTGAACCCAGTTCCTTTGATATGCATATTCCCTTCTCCTGATAAGTTGTTTCCCACTATACCCCCTACTCATCTGTTTGCCTTCTTTGTGTGTTTTCCACTAGCTACTGTCTCTCGGTTCCCAACACCAATATATCATTTTACAGCGGTTTTCAAATGTCTGGCATCTCTCTCACTCATTACCCCTTTCCCACCTGCTACCCTGCCCTATCCACTCCCACTTATTCCATGCAACTCATATATACCTGCCCCACATTTGCTCAATTTATATATTTATACTGGTTACGCTACATGCCTGAGGAAGGACCCTGTGTGGCATGAAAGCTTGTATATTCCCAATAAAAGATATCATCTGAACCATTTTGTCCCTCTTCAGGAATGAGGGAATTCATTGGGCTAGCCCAGGAAAAGAAAAATCTTTTCTATTTGTTTGACAATACCTGGTCTGTTAAGGGCACCAACAACGTTTCTGCTCTTTCCTTGCTTAAAAAGTGCTGGGTGTCGAAAAGGAAAATTTTGTTCAAACAATCCAGTATGAACTGCAGCAATAAGCAGCTCTTTTCGGTGCCATTCTCAGAGTCAAAGAAAGCTTCATCTGCATAAAAAACAAGAGGAAAAACATAAGCTGGGCACTTGCTTTGTAAACAATCACCAACATGACACCACTTAGCTACTCATGTAATCTGTACTAGCTACAAAAAAGAGAGATTAACTATTTGGTTTGCCACCATTCTGAAGTAGAAGAATAATCTTTAAAAAAGGAGTCTCAAAACATATGGTCTAGGAACAGAAAGTGGACTCACACAGTGGACAATACAGTTGTGGAACTCATTGCCAAAGGAGGCAGTGAAAGCCAGCAGCGTAACTAACTTGAAACAGAAACTAGATAAATTCTTAAGAAGTTAGAGCCATAAATGCTCACTAGTTGGGGCTTAAAACCTCTGGCTACCACTAATTAGGAGTGGTTAGTAGGAGAGCGGTCACAGCTTCATGACCTGTACTTGTACTTCTCTTGAGCTACTGTATTTGGCCAGTGGCAGAGACAGGATGCTGGGCTCAAGGGATCAGACCCAGTATGGCACTTATGTTCTTAAAGATACATGAGGGATGTTTAAATCCACTCTACATTTCCATGTGGAGGCCTGATCAAAGTAGTACTCTGATGGTTTCACTATTGTTGCTGAGCCTACTGTAAACTCTGAATGTGATATATAGCCAGCAAGAAAAGGGAACAATGGCTTATATAGGAAAAGGTGTTTGGTCTGGGGCAAAAAAAACCCTGACAATCAGTGCTGATGATGTAGACTAGTGGTCCCCAAGCTTCTTGTGGCTGTGAGCCACTTTAAAAGCTCAAGTTATGGTAAGCTACAGCTTTATTTTGAAAATTAAGTTATACAAATAGGCTACATTCTCAGTTTGTAAATAAGCAAAAAATAAAAAATAAAGTAGAAACGAAAACATTTTTGTTTTATGCTTGTCTCTTTAAGAAACCCTAGTCAGAGTAGATAAAACACCACCTTTTTTTCTGCAACAGCTGCTCTCACAATCCCCTTCTGCCAGGAGGAGCCTTTGGAGCGCCAGGTGCATGTTAACATTTGCCTTGATGGTTCCCGTGTACTCTCACTCCCTGCACCCCCAATATTTTGCATTTGTTTATTGAGCTGTCACAAGGAGACTGCAAGAAATGTATTACTTGCAAGCCATGGACTGGAGGTTAGTCTGCTACTTTATAAGGGAACATCCAGTTGCCTTCATGTGGGGTTTTGCAAGTTTCTTAATTGGGGAGCAAAACAAAAAGAGCACTAATGATATTTTACTGAGCAAACCGAGGAGCCTGGGGGTTGGCTGCCATGCCAAGGCAGCCAAAGAGTGATGCATCAAGGGAGAAGAGGTAGTGAAACTTGTTGCAAACATTCCACAAGTAGAACTCTTGCTGATGTCAATAGAAATGTCTCAAGTGGAATGACTATCCCTTGTTGCAAAATAGTTTATGCTTTTGGCCCATAAAATGAAATGAAAAGATCTTTTGGAGGACACTGCTAACATGCAAGAGAAGTGCAGGAAGGGCTAGCGATGAAGAGGAGAGTGGAGCAGAAAGAGAAGAACCTGCAGAGAAGTTAAACTTCAGGATTTTATTGCATTTTAAAATGTTCCTTTCATAGAAGTGTTGCTACTGAATACCTACCAGTTTTGGAAATATTGAGCTGGTTCACAATGTCGGCAAAAGGCTTCACTAAATGTCCAGCAAAGAGGGTAAACAGCCCCTTCAGTTCATCAGCAATGCAATCTGCTAACCGACAGAATGTCAACAGTCTGTCCTTTGAAGCTCCCTCTGTTTTGGCCCAATCGAATAGCTGAAAGTGAGAAAGATTAGTTTCTCCTACAAATCAATGCAATTCTCAATGTAAAGTGCTAGCAGAGTACAGCATTTAAACTCTCACCTTGAAAAAAAGGGGTCTGAAAGAAATTTCAGAAAGCTTCATAACCATGCTAACCAGGCAGCTAATAATATGTGTCTCCATTTTACCAACTTCTTCCAGATTATCCTAGAACAAATGGAAGATATTTTTCAAAATCAATACAGCAAACTCAAGACCTCACAGAGCACTAACAGAGGCTGGATATAGTTCTACTATATCTAGGTGTAGCTATTTTATAAAGAGTAGCTATTTACTCTTCCATGGCAAAAAAAATGGAAGAGGCAGAAGTGCAGAAATACATTTAGTAAGACCTATTTAAAAATTAACGATGCATTCTTGTAAAGAACATCTACATCTGTGCTTCTTCCTAAGAGTCCCTCCTATAGCTCAGCAGGTCCGGAGTCTGGGGCTGATACTGGACGCAAATCTCCGCCTGGAGCGGCAGGTGGAGGCAGTCGCTAAGGCTGCCTTCCGCCAGCTGTATCTGGTGCGTAGGCTGCGTCAGTTCGTCTCCAGCCCGGACCTGGCCTCCCTCATCCATGCTTTCGTCACCTCGAGGCTGGACTACTGTAATGCACTCTACATGGGGTTTCCCTTGTTCCTGGTTCGGTGGCTGAAGCTAGTGCAGAATGCAGCGGCTCGTCTCCTTACAGGGACAGGCCGTCGGGAGCATATTACACCTGTGCTCCGAGCTCTTCACTGGTTGCCGATAGCGTGCCGAGCCAGGTTCAAGGTTTTGGTGTTGATATATAAAGCCCCACATGGTCTAGGCCCCTCATACCTCAGGGACCGCCTCACCCTCCGTGCCCTGGAGCGGCTCCTCCAGTCTGCCGGGGGTGCCTTCTTGGAGGTCCCCCGTGTTAAGTGGGGGGCCAGAATGGAGAGGGCATTCTCGGTGGCCGCGCCGCGCCTATTGACATTTCGGCGAAATTGCAAAACCTGGCTGTTCGTCCAGGCCTTTGGGGAGGGTAGGGTGAGGGGTTCTTAGCTCCCCCACCTGATGTATTATTTATGTTTGTAGCCCTGTTTTAATAATTTATATTTATTGTTATGATGATTTTCGATTTTATTTTATGATGTTTTTATTGTTGGAAGCCGGCCCGGGCTGCTTTTACAGGAGGGGCGGGGTATAAATCTATAAAATAAATAAAATAAATACTCCACCTGTGAGTGCTCCATTCTGAAGTCTAGGACCTTCATGAAAAATGATGTCAATTCAGATTGATGAGAAGTGAGCTGATCTTTTTCCATTGCTGAAATATGCTCCTTAAGAATGTCCATAAAGGGGCCCAGGCATTTCTACAAGGGATCAAACAAGACAGCTGTGTTGTTGCTGAATATCATCAACTGAAACATCACCCACCCACCCACAAGCGATTTTATAAACTAGCTAACTATTCCTACAATTTCTAAGTTCAGAAAAAAACCAACCTTATTTTTCAACAGACATTCATTCCCCCCCTTAGTGTTAGAAGACCAAGCTTTTCACCAACAAAACCTGAAAGTGAACTTGAATTCACCAATTTTCCATGTCCTGATAGAAACAGACACAGTAAACACAAGAGGAAATTTTAAATTCTCTCATTTTTTATTACACCTATTATTAGGTGTTACTAACAAGCAATAATGTTCACATTTAACATTTTGTTCACTCTTCTTTGTTCCTGAAGACAGCAAAAGCCCCCAGCCTTGAAGGCAGAACCAAGCTAATTTCTATTCACTCATAAAAAATTAAAAATATTCTTACCTTCCAAGTATTTACAACTTCACCATAACACTTGGTAACTGCTGGCAGAAAAATTCTTGGGGAAAGTTTAGTAGCTAGTGTGGTTTTCAGGGACATTACACGGAGATAAAGCTGGGATGAAGGACCCATTTCAACTGCAATTCTTTCTAAGCGAACAACCTATCAATAAACCTCAGCACAAAAAAGTTCAATCACTAAACTTGTTCTTGCAAAGTTATCTGAAAACGAAAAGCACCAAGTGGAAACAGAGTAATTGTAAAAGAAAACCAGTGCAGTTAGCCCTGAATGTTTGATCAGTTTAACTGCCTGTACTACACAAAAGACATTACAGTGTGTAAGAAGTCTATACAAAACACTCTCCTCGCATAGCAAACATACACTGAAAAAATGAGGTTAAATCAGTAATCACGTCTACGTTTTTACAATGCTTTAAAAACAACGTTTTTAAAGCTCTACACGGTCTGGGCTTACTTACTTGTGGGACCGCCTCACTTCCCGGGCTCTTGATCGGCCCCTGCGGTCAGCCAGGGGCACCTTCTCAAAGTCCCCTGGGTTTCCCGGGGGACTGCTATGGAGAGGGCGTTCGCGGTGGCTGCACCAAGGCTGTAGAACTCCCTCCTGACAGAGACCTGGCTAGCCCTGGACCTCTCCTCTTTTAGACAACTCTGTAAGACCTGGCTGTTCTGTCAGGCTGTTGGCGAAGGAGATGGGTAGGGTGGACGGGCTGATGGTTAGGGTGAGAGGGTTCTTGTTTTTATGACATTCTCCTATGTAGAGTTTTTATACGTTTTAAATATTTTTATATTTGTGTTTCAAACTGTGAGCTGCCCTAAGCTGCACGGCAGGAGAGTCGGGATAGAAGACTGTTTAATTAAATCAATCAATCTGGAATTCTAGTTTGGGCCAGAACAGTGGTGGAAAGTAGGGTTGTGCAGAAGGGACCTTGTTATGTTTCCATTTTAAAAAGTTCATTTGTTTTCATTCTCATTCATCTCCTAACTCATTCATTTTCAATTCCTTTACTGAAAATGAATGGAATTCATTCATTTTAGTAACTAAACAAAATGAAAACAAATTGTACACCCCTAGTGGAAATCACGTTTTTTCTTGAACAGGCAAGCTAAGTTTGAAGAAAACTACCACCTCGCTCCCACTCATGGGCATCAAGTAAAAAGCAGCATCAGGGGAAACCACCCAGGCATCCAGACGATACAATTCTCAGTTAAATTCACTCAAAATCCAACCATCTATCATTTTAGCTTTGTCTCTAGGCCAACTCTTATTCCGCAGACCTTCATTAAGATAGCAGCAGCTCACCTGCAGTAAAGTATCCAGCAAATACGGACTGAGGAAGTGTGGTAGTGTTTCCACAACCTTTAATAATGCCGTCACTGCACTAAGCAAGTAAATTTCATTGGAGACCAACTTCTTTTTGTGTCTTAGTGTCTTCAGCAATGCTGGCATCAGCCTGTAAGTAGAGCATAGCGCAAGATTAATCCATACTGTCACTACCACATACACCGCCACACAGGCTGCAGCCACATGAACAGTAGGGGCCTAAACCCCACGCGGTGGGCAACTGCTGCCTCCGTGTTTCCGGTCCCCTGTGGCCATCAGCAGCTGTTGCGCATCCTGGCGGGGCCAAGGAGTGAGTCACACGGGGATGGCAGCTCCGACTCGTGCCACACAGCAGGATCAGGGTCACTACAGCTAGGCAGCTGTTTTTTTTGGGGGGGGGGGGCGGTGTGTGTGTGTGCGCGCACTGGCGCCCTTTGCCTAACACCTGATCAGGGGAGGGGCTTGTTTGCCCAGGGAAGAGTAAGACTACATAAAGTGTAGTAGCCTCCCCAGTCCGTCTCATCTAAGTCAGCAAACACAATCTCTCATCTCTAAATTTCTTCACATACAGGTCCAGGCTTTTGAAAATCTAACCATGTGACAATTCATGTGTTATATTTCAAAACAGCTGACAGCTCTCACACCAAATGCATGAGGGACAACCGGACATTGGAAAACTATTATCCACCTATTAAAAAAAAAACGCAAACTGTCCAAGGACAAACTATCACAAGTAAGACTTCTTTATCTTTAGTAATACATTTTATGTAGTTTATACTGCACCAAATTGTGTTTCAACAACAGTACCTTGGAAGCTGAGGAATTGCAAGTGCTTTCAGCACATAGGTGACCTCAGCTACACATAATAAAGCACTCCCCATAACGTTCCTTTCTTCTGTCCCTTCTAAAGAAATCAGGTCAATGGCAGATTTCAGAACAGGCACAAACGACTCTGGATTTCTTGTGCCAAAACGTTTGCACAGTAGTTTCAGGCTGAACAAAGCTGTCTGTCTATTGATGGCTTGCTCCTCCTCCTCTTCATTCATTTTATACTGTGTAACAGAAATCAGCCCAGGAACCAGTTCTAAGAGCAGCTGGACCTAAGAAAGAGAAGACGGATACGTAACTGCTGCCGCACACAGGATCTCCTTCCCTCCCTGACTTGGATTTTCCCTCCCACTGCATCCTGCTCTATTTCCAAGATGATCTGACTGAGCTGGGAGAAAGGGAAGGCATGAGCTTTCAGTGGCTGCAGAAGCTGCACATTTGAAGGAGGAATCTTCCCTAGAAAAATCTAGAGGGTGAGATTTCCTCCCCTCCCAACACTTGTGATTTCTCCAATATGCTTAAAAATCCACACACAAGAAAACTGTTGCCTTGCCCTTCTCTATCCACCTCCTGTGAATGGCAGCCAATCAGAAGGGGCAATGAGTTCTCCCTTTCTCTATAGGATGTTTATGGCGGAGGAGCTTTATTCCCTTCTCTACTCTCCTGCAAGAAACATTTCTTCTTTCCCCCTCCCCTTCCTCTCTGGGAAACTCCATGGATAGAAAGCAAGGAGGGGTGAACTCCTGCCCCCCAATGCTTCCTGCTCCGCTCCTGCCTGGGACTCAACAACAGTAATGGACAATCAGTTAGAGATGACACAAGGAGAGGTGAACCAAGCCAAAGCGTAGTTTCCCCTTTAACCATAGGCAGATTTCCACCCTCCTGCCTTCTACGCATGCCCATCATTTTCCCTCTCAAACTCCCCAATTCTCTTGTTCTTTGTCCTCATTCCTCCTCCTTCAATACATAAAAACACACTGGCTTTGTAGGTATAGGGTGTTGGCAGGTACAATAACTACACACAGCACTGAGTTTCTACATTTACAGAATGGTATACTGATAGTTAAAAAGAATAGGTTTAGCCCTTTCCCCTTACTTGTGCCTCTTGCCAAGATGTGCATTGTTGTAGCTTATTATTTAAGAGATCCATTGCTTTCCGTCTCACAGAAGGCAGCTGATTGCTCATCAGCCCTCTGATGATGGGGATAAATGTTTCTGTTGGCAGTAAAGCATTCACCTGTAAAGAGCCAATATTAACAGTTTCACATTTTGTTTTGGAGAAGAGAAAAATAGGTTACATTTTACTTAGTTTCCCTAACAGTTAACCCCCTCCAGAATGGGAGGTGGGCTTGCCTCTGTCCAATTAATCCTAAAGCCCCCAACAATTCAACTTCCCGCTAGCCGCCTTTGCACCCAGGTTCAAGTTGGCTTGGTGTGTCCCCTTTCTTGGCCTTGTTGCCAATGCCCTGTGTGACTGAGCAGAGGGAGCTGCACAACTGAGTCCCCAAGAGAAGAAAACTCAGCTCTGAATCTCTCTAGACAACTCAATTTACATGCATTTCTATTTATTTCTTAAAGATTTCAACATAAAGGGCTTTTTACTAAATTAAAGTTATTGTGCATGATTATTAAACTAAAACCCCATATCAATATATACAGAAAATGCCGGGTGACTATTTTTGTCCTAATAGAATGAAGACTGAAGAGGATGATTTACTACCAATAGGGTACTCCATGAAAGGACTGAACTTAGGCCCTTTTCACATGACATGCAGAAATGGGTGGAGGCGCCCATGCGAATGCCACGATAGGTGGGGATGTGTGCGTGCTCCCACGTTACACCCATCCATCCCTCATACACAGAGCAATGGGTTCCAATGCCCGATGCTCCGTGGGTGTGTGCCCATGGGAACGGGTGCACACCCACCTACACCCACTGCGGCCATACACTCATCCGAAGAAGTGGTGTAGGTTTGAAAATCAGAAAAAAAACTTATGCAATAGTGAAAACATACTTTATCCAGCACATCATAAGATTTATTGAGCAGAGCCCGCCAAAATTTGACTGTTGGTGTGTCTGCATTTTCTTCCACTGAATGTGCCACAACATTTATGTAGAGGAGAACTTCTTCTAACAACCTTAACAGAAAAAAATACTTAGCAAACAGCTTTAAAACATACAAAACATAGTTCTTCCTCAAAGACAGCACGTTAACTGGATAAAATTGAAGCACTGCCCACTAAAGAAGATTAAGCTTACAGTAGAACAAAAACCTTTTTAAAGAAACAATTAAAGATGAAAGAGTTTAAAAAGAGTTCACTTCTCAAGAATTAAAGTTTCAAAAGAATAATTCTACCTTAAAACATTAGAAGTGTGATAACTGTAATTATCTCATTATGTTCAACCGAGAAGGGACTTTTCTTGGGAATGAAAACACAAATTGATCCAACAAAAAAGCTGATTTTTAGAGAACGTATCTTCATGGCAGTTAGGTACCTATGCAAGCACTAACCCACCTGAATTAGACATTAGAATCAACAAGATTTTTAAAAAAATATTTCATTTGCCAGGAACAAACCAAATGAAAAATCAGAAAACAGCTATACCAAATAAAACAATCTGAGACTTTAAATACTATAAAGTAATCTCTACAGACTATTCTTTTGAAATGTTTTTCAACACTATGTAGGAACTCTCCTAGCAACATACTTAGCTTATACTAAAGAGAATCTGAAAGCTTAAAGAAAAAAGATACTGTACCTCCGCTCAAGCTCCTGCAACTCTTCAGATCCTTCATATTCAATTACCTGATTGATAATCAAGAAATAGCAGTTGAGGCTACTGAATGAAAATTCAATTCTAGGATAAACCAAGAATATTCATAACATTTTATTGTTGATAAATTACAGCTGCATTCACATGACAAATAAAACATGGGACAAATTGTTTCCCCCACATTTTTATTGCTCATGTAAATGACTTAGCTCACTTATAGTTAGTTTGTTTACGGCTTTTGCCAAAATGTAAATACAAAACAAAATGTATCTAGTTTATGAACAAAATTAATTGTCCTAATATTTTAAGCAAAAAGCATCTAAATACATAATACCCAATAATTTACCTAATAACATTCACTTTGTTTTTTCCACAAGTACAATTTCTGTCAGAATAAGATCTACTCAGCTATCTACCATTTACCACTGCAGAGTCAATCAAACAAAAACACACTCTTATAATTACCTCCCTTAATTTGTGATTTTGTACTAAGATTAAATAATGCTCCAATCAAAAGGACTTAGTTCGCAAGATCCTGGCCGAGCAAGTCCTAAATCACCCGCAACTGACAAGCTGCAAACCAATGTTTAAACAATTGAATAACATTCCTACCTAGAGTCATTTCTTTTAGCCAACATTGCCACTGCACAAAGATCAAAGAGCTCTGATACAGTTTCCAGGCTGCTGCTTTCAATGTTTAATTCTGTGCCCTCCATGTAACAAATGCCCCCCAACTCAAGAGGAAATAACAGCCATTGAGAACTACGGGATAGTTAGCAGCTCATAGAGGATAATACACATCAAAATTTAAAGCAGGGGAGGGAGATGTGGCAGCATGTGTGAAGGATAATAAAGTGCAACAGTACGCTCATGCAGGGAGAAAAGGCTTGTGTGAATGCAGCCTAAGTCTTGCCCTACACCGCTCTGTCAATTTATTTCAACACTAAGGCCACCTGCCCACGTTACCGAGACACGGCCAGAAAACTCCCAGCGGTCAAACTCTCAACTAGTTCTGAACGTGGATGCAGGGGTAAAAAAACGTCAATGGCAGCTCCTTGACCCCATGTGACCCAACCAAAATGGCGGCGCCGTAGGGTCCCACGCGGAAAAGGCAAGATGGCGACGCCCATGGGTCCCACGTGGTGGAGCCAACATAGCGGCGCCACTGGGTGCCGCGTGGAGTGCAGCCCGGGACCGGGATGTTGACGCTGGTCTCCTGGGAGAGGATCGCCTCACCGTTCCAGGGCCGCCAGAGCGCCACACGGCGCCGACCACGGGGGGAGGGGAGGTGCTTGCGGCGGAGCGACACGTGCCCAGGCTGCTAGTGTGAAACCCGGCTAGCTCAACCATGCCAGTTCGGCTCTTCCCCTGCCCCAGTTCCAGGGTGCAAGCACCACCCCAGCTCGGCTCACAAAATGGGGCAGCATGAGGAACAGGTGCAAAAAGTCCCGGGATTTGGGGGGGGGGGGG
>QEPC01010682.1:3473636-3491721 GCA_003113815.1 Sphenodon punctatus
TCCCCAACGTCTCCCTGGAGGCTTACACCAGCCAGGATGGGCATGGATCAAGTTCGCAACAGGTGGCCCTCACAGACCCCAAGACATCCACCGCATCGGCCGGCATCACTTCCTGAAACTCCCCCCACAAAGCTGGACCAGACGGGACCTCCATCACCTCGCGCTCTTCCCCCACTGCCCCTAATCCAACGTCAAAGTCGGTCTGAATCTGAAGAATCTTGTCTGCGAAGTAGCTGACAAACTCCTCACAGCGGGCCTGGGACAAATCCGCATCCAGGTGGAGGGAGGCCGGACTAACCAACCCCCGCACCACCCAAAACAGTTCCGCCGGGCATGACTTCGCAGATGGTATGAATTGAGATTACCTTTTTCACAAATCTCTGTGAAGCCAGAAGCTGTGACATGAAGGAGACGGACAAGAATTTAAAATGCCTCAGCTGTTTGCCTGAGTGAGACTCCACATTAAAAAGCTGCATTTCTTGATCCTGTGTTTTTGCCTTGCGCGATCTGGATTTTTTTGGTGCAGAATCCTCTGTTAAAGCAAATCCAACAATTACATTTCCTGAAGTATGCCCCAAAGAAAATTTTGGATGGTAATTACAAACACTGAAATAAAGGGTCTTTAAAACTGAAAGGACAAAAAAGTTATGAATTGTTCAGTAGTTTAAGTAATCTTGGACCCAATTTGAAGTCTCACGTTATTATTCTTATGGACATTTTTTTTTAATTTTTGACTATTTTTAAGAATCTTGGTTACTATAATTAGTAGTATTGCTGCTTACACCTTAATGCACATTCAGGATATTGTGAAATTACATCTGAGAGCAAAACAGCAATATGCCTAACTGTAGTTCTAAGTAAAACAGAGACAGTAATTCTAAAAAACCTTTAGGAACAGATGCATTACAGTACTAGATTCTTAGCAGAATCAGCATATGCATGCGAGTTTGTCTTGAAATTACCTTCTTTGTTCTCTGGCAACTTTGTTAAATACTGCAGTAATTTCATCAAACTTTGCAACTGATGTTTTACACTGAAACCATCACATACTGAAATCCAGAATTCAGTATCTGTCTCCAAAACAGCATCCTGTTTAGGAATTAAAGAGAGAAAAACATTTTAATTTCAAGTCAGATTTGTGCAGTCTACATTTCCTCCCCACCCAAAAGTTTTGGTTTTTTTAAAAATAAATTTTTTAAAGTTACTCTGTTTCACTATGCTGACCTTTTCCCCATTGGTTGCCACAGTCACTGTTTTGGTCACATGCTGTTCGAACAGCAACACCAGAAGTATCCAGAGGAATCGTTCTCCTCCCGAAGTGTCAATCAGCTGCACCACGATTGGGAGGCGTCTGTGCTCAGGCACATGAGGCAAAGCATCCACAAACACACGTACAATTTTAATCACAATTGCCTCCACGTTTTCTGTGGTCTCTGGAGAACTATCATCATCAGCCTGTATACAAAAAAAGGTAAGAATGAGAACAAATTAATCTGCCCATACAAGCACACTGAACAGAGGATTTTCTTCATGCACAACAGAAGAGGGGAAATCATTTTTGTGATCCAGAATGATCGAACCAAGACTACTGCCAATTTACAACCTAAGTATGAGTATCTGGGTTTGCTACTGTAAAAGGTTTGGGCTTGTCTACATTCTAAAAATGGCACAGGTGTAGCTATGTAATTACACTGCTGCAAACCTTTTTCTTACCAGGTGTGAACAGTTTTATGACTAGAGCTCTTCATAGTGGTATGTGCATGCCCAGTAGCAAGCACCTGCAGGACTAAATCCTAAAATAGTTAAATGATCTCAGGGGTGGATTATAAATCAGAATGACAAACTATGGTCCAAAAGGCCTTTCAATCTAGGATGGACAATGGAGGAGAGAAAAGGGAGGGGGGAACACAGAAAGAGGGATACATAGTTTCAAGGACAGAAGGAGAAGCATAAATGAGCAATCTTTGCGGGCAAGGAGCTAGGGAAAGCCTGGTAGAAGGAGGGGATAGGTTAAATGTTTAATGTTAAAACAGTTCTTCATCAATCAATGCCCTGGCGATTTTATAAAAGTCTGTAAATTAAAATGTTTTTCTGACACTCTGCACTGGCCTACCTCCACTTGCAATGAGACCAATGGGAGTTTTACCACTGATCTAAATTAAATTTTTTTAAAAAACATAAAAACAAACAAACAAGCAACAAATGGATTTTGGTTATAGATTTGATATTCCCATCCTCTTCAAATAAGTACCGAGAAAACTCTTTTAAAGTACATTGCAATCTCCTAGGAGTCCTCCAAAATAAGCAGCAAAGACCTTATTTGATATTTCTAGATTTTAAGATTCACTTCCTTTTAGGTAATCTTTACAGTTCAAAGAAATTTAAAAGGAGGACACAGACTTCCTTTTTTCCCTTTTGTAGCTTGGTTCCAAAATTTGAGATTATTCCTGGGCTATTAAGCCACATCTATAATGTATAAGATACAAAAAGGGGGGTAACAATCATGAGGCTGAAAAATACTGTGACACCCAGTCCAACAAAGAGAGCTGTTCCAAACTATATATACAAAGAAAACCTCTATTCTACCCTTCTGAGCATCTTTAAAACAAACCACCACCACACACACAAAGGATTCCCCCCCCCTTTTCTACATACTGCATTGCAGAACCTAAGATTGGTTAGACTAGTCTGTTTTGTCAATACCCAGTGGATATTTTCTGGGCATTCTATAATTTACTTCCTACTAAACTATGGGATCGAAATTTTCAAAGAAGAGTACGTGCAAAGTTTTAAAAACTATCTGAGCAACTTGGGAACTTGAGTTCCATTTTCAAAAGGAACTTTTAAAATGTCTCACTAAAGCCAGTGGGTGTGATCCACAACTCTTGCACGCAGTGAGGATGCCGGGTGCGAGGACAAGGGAAACCCCACAGGAAGCTGCGCATATAAGTGCAATCAGGGCTCAAAACACAATGCTCACATGGTGTGCGCTTGCGTCACCGGGTTACTGCGCACAGCCCTGTGCTGGGGGCTCCACAGTCTGTGGACTTGCTGCCAGTGATAGTAAGTGCAAAACAGGCTGATCCTCTCAATAAAGTCTGTACTGCTAAATGTTTTGAAAAGTGAATCCTAAATCATTTTTGAATATGGGGCTATGAACCCTAAGCGCTTTTGAACATTTTACTCCCTAGCTCTGCATATTTGTTCCAATTTCAACAACTTGATTTTTTACAGCTCAGTCTTCCTGCCAATAATTCAGAAACATCTTACCTGTATAAGGGCAGGAATAACCATCTTCACAGTCTTATTAATCACTTGAAAACTGTATGAATCATCTAGACGCATTACATTTGCTCCCATGAATGTAAAAATGGGCATGATGTTGTGGAGAACTTTATCCTGGAAAACAGTCCCCCCCAAAAACCAATGTTTATGAAAAAAATTAGAGAACAAATTAAATTTCCAGTTAACAGTGTCCCCTTAAGCTAAAAACTGCACCAAACATATATTTAGAAAATATTCAGTTAAAATTTGCTATTATAAAGTTACCTACTTAAGCTAATTAAGTGACAAAGTTATATGCATGACCCAATATTTCAAGATCTTGGTACAAGTAGGGAAAAAATAAAGCATGAACATTTGCTTTAAATTTATTTTTCACCTCCTATCAGCTGTCTCAGCCACAATGTTAGTTTAAATACAGAAATTTAATTAAAATCCTTTTTTCTGCTTCAATTGGCTAATGGAGTGAAAGAAGCTCTGAAGAGTACCTCAGTAGAAAATTCTAAGGTTCATGATAACACCTTTCTAAAAACGGATTGTCTTTAGGTCACTGGCTTAGCAAGAGCCCAGCATAAAAAAAGACTTAACAAGATTAATCCTGCTTAAACCAGCAGCAGAAAAAAATCACAGTTTAAGAAGGAATTAACATTCGAGAACAATATTTTTTTTAAAAGTGAAAACCAGTAAATGATCCACTAGTAAAGAAAGATACAACCTAGTTTAGGGTTTCCTATTAGGTGTCCTCAAAGTCTGATGCACAATGCCATTAGCAAGACTCAAGGATATAATGCTGAGTATTACATTTTTCAGCATAAACACCTTTTCCAGAATTAGTTTCAAAACATTTACATGACAATTCATTGAAACCGTTACACTTGCCTGCCTCATAGACGAGAAGGAAAATTCACCAGGTAAGTCTGCAAATTTTCCTCTCTCTGTCTATGATTCAGGCAGGCAGTCCTATGCTGGGACATATCCAAGCAGTACCCAAAAATCCACCAATGAGGGCAGGTCTATTAGCGGGCCTCTTTGCAGCGTTTTACAGCTGAAAGCCACTTATGCTGAGGCCCATGTGTTAATGTTGTAATCATGTGTAAAAGTATGAACTGAGGACCAGCACACCACCTCACAAATGTCGTCTGCAGAGGGAATGGGCAGTGATTCCTAAAGATACTTGCAACATAGCTGAAGTGTAAGCTAACTTAATACACCTCCTGAGCCAGGCTTGATATCCTCTTTGTCCCATCCTGAACCCACAAACAGGGCAGAGTTTATTCTAAATTCATTAGTTCTTTTCTCTGGGATGTTGGAGGTTCCGACAGAGCGTTGGCAGCTCTATGTCCTGGTTTCTGTGGAAGGAGTTATTTACTTTTGTAAGGAAGGCTGGGTGTAAACGTAGCGTGACTCTATCCTTATAAAAGTGGCAAAGCTCTGTGTCTGTTGACAAGGCTCCTAGCTCCAATAGTCTCTTGGCAGATGTTCTAGCCACAAGGAAAGACACTTTATACGACAGAATCTTGAGACACACTTGATGATGTGGTTCAAATGGTGAACTCTGTAAAAGCCTGCAAAACAATGTTTATCCTCCAGGATGGGAATCTGTGCTTTTCTGGTATAGAGGTACGCTGGGCCCTGTTTCTGCTGCAGATTTTTAAAAAGAAATTCCAAGTGAGTCTGGAAGGCTCAGGGCCCTATTCTGCGAGTCCCTGTCCTCCACACCCCACCGCGCTGGGCCAGGCTGCATTGGGTGGGGGAGCTGCCAGGGCTTTCTGGCCTGTCCCACGTGGCCTCTCAAGCCGAATGACATCTTCTGGCTGTGCCGCTCTGGGAGGCCCGTTGAGAGGGGCTAGGAAGTGGCCAGAAGGAGCCGTCTGAAGAGTGCTGAAAGAAGCTCCTGCTGGGAGAGTTGATTTGCCAGGGGGGTGGGGGCAAGCCCTGCCAGCCCCCTCCCCACCCAACTCAGCCTGGCCTATCTCAAGGGTTTTGTCATCCCCCTCCCTCTGTGGAATCTCCTGCCCAAAGTCTCCCCTTGGCAGGCTTGAAATTCTGTGCTGGGAGAAGCAGGGCAGGAGATTCCGGGGGAGGAGGAGGATTCTGCAGGAAATCTGCGAATCGCAGTTCCGCATTTGGCTTGGGGCCCTGGATAGAAGCGTAGCCGCTCTCAGATACCTTTAAAGGTGCAGATGTTTTGACAGTTGACCATTATAATCTCCAATAATCACTGTGGCTAATGCAGATACCGTCTGCACAGAGTGTTCATGCTCTGGCCCTTCTCCAAAACAACCTGAAGAAAATGTACCACCTTGTCGGTGCCTGCCAGAAATGGTTGCTTCTGAGGAGCTTTGCACCAAGCCACAAAAGCCCTCCAGGTGGTGTTGTAGATGCGATTCACTGAATCACATCCAGCTGCTAGGAAGGTATTCAGTACCTCGCTTGAGTAACCGAAGGAACTTAATGTTGCTGCTCAATCTCCAGTCAGTGAAGCACAGATTGTTGATTCCTTGATATTGGAGGGGGCCTTGAGTCAGGAGGTCATCTCTTTGAGGAAGTAGGAACCCTGGGGCGATCAGTAGCTGTTTGATCCTTATACCGTCATGCTATAAGGATCATCTCCGCCTGCTGGTTCTGTATTTTCTTCAGTACCACTGGTAGGAGTGGTACTGGTGGGAAGGCATAAAGGAGCTGGCGAGGCCATTGTTGAGCTATGTGTCTGTGTCTTCTGTGAATCTGGGTCTTTGTACCTTGACATGGCAAACTGATCCATTGTCAGGGTCCCTCACTTCAGGACTATTTTCGCAAAGATAGTCAGATTCAGGGACCAGTCCCCTGAGACTATGGTCTGCTTACTGAGCCAATCCACTTCTGTGCTGGCCTTTCCTTTGACATGTCTCGCCATCAGGGACAAGAGATTGAGTTCTGCCCAAGAGAACAGCGTGAGCATTTCGCTGTGGAGAACCTTCGATCTGGTGCTCATATCAGTTTACACAAGCTATGGCCGTGGTGCTTTCTGTGTGTATGAGCACATGGTGGCCCTGGACTTTGGGGCAGAAATGTAGATGGGTGGGGCGAATTGCCCACAGCTCCAGTCAGCTGATACGTTAGCTCGCTTCAATCATTTTCCATCACTGCATCACTGCTCCTTTGCAGCGGACTCCCCATCTCTAAAGGTTCGCATTGGTTGTGATCAGCACTCTGGTTGGGTCCTGTATGGGCTGGCCCACAGAATAACAATTCTTCTGTAGCCACCAGTCTAAAGAGTCCCTGATGGAGTTCGGGATGGTCACTTGTCAATTCTGCTTGGTCGCTATTTGTGTCTGCCAACCCAAAGGAAGTGTCGGAGGGGCTGAAGATAGAGACGAGCCCAGGGGACCATATCTATGCATGAGAACATCATTCCTAGAGTGCTGGCCAGATACATCAGAGATGTTAACTTGGTCCAAAGTATGCCTTGCAGTGACGCCTAAATTTTCGTCTTCGGTCAGAAAGACACTGTCCCTTGATGTGTCTGTTAGGACACCCAGGTGTACCAGGCATTGGGATGGCACCAGGGAGCTCTTTTCCCAATTCAGAAGGAAACCACGATTCCGAAGGCACTCTACTCTCGTACGGACAGCCTCCTGGCACTCACTGGACAACTCGGCTCTTATCAAGATGCTGCCCCAAATAAGGGAAAACATGCACTCCTCTTTCCTTCAGGCCCACTTCCAGCATTACTAGCACCTTGGTAGAGACCTTGGGCGAGGATGCCAACCCAAACGGCAATGCTGTGTATTGGAAATGCCAGTACCCGTATGCGAATCGCAGGTACTTCCAGTGTGTCAGTCTGATCAGTATATGGAGGTATGTTTCCTGTAAATCTATGGATGCCAGGAAGTCTTCTGGTTGCAAGGTGAGCAGAATTGAGCGGAGTGTCTCCATCCTGAATTGTTTATGTTTCTGGAAGTGTTTTAGCCTTTCGTATCTAGAATGGCTCGAACTTCCCTGTTTTTCTTGGGTACTTTAAGAATATGGAGTACACCCATATTGTACTAAAAACCTCTGCTGAATGGGGACCGGATCTGTTGCCCTTATCTCTATTAGATGTTCTATGGCTTTCTGAAGGCAAAGGAGAATTGGTCACCTACCTCGGTGAGTTCCTTTCTCCTCTGTCTACGGATAATCGTCTGCGGATGGCCGCTGGGAGGCAGAGGAAGAAACGCTTTGCTGCGCCTGCGTGAAGAGCTATCCCCCAGCATTCCTCAGTCCCTTTCCTAGTCGAGGGCATAGTCCTTAAATAAAATTTGCAAACTTGACAACAGATTAATCCATGCCCGTTAACAAAGGCCCGAACATCCTTGCCCCAAAACCGGAACAGTGTGTAACCTGTCAATCCCCCTAAATGGGTCTATAAACCTTGTTAGCATTTTTGTGTGTGTGTGTGTGTGATTATCCCCAGTACTGCTTGGCAGGGTGGGTCAGAGAATCATCCGTAGACCTGTCTCTTATACACATCTAGATGTGTATAAGAGACAGGTGTGTAACCTGTCAATCCCCCTAAATGGGTCTATAAACCTTGTTAGCATTTTTGTGTGTGTGTGTGTGTGTGTGATTATCCCCAGTACTGCTTGGCAGGGTGGGTCAGAGAATCATCCGTAGACAGAGGAGAAAGGAATTCACCGAGGTAGGTGACCAATTCTCCTTTCTCCCTCTGTCTCCGGCTAATCCTCCGCATGGGATATACCTGAGCCTCACATTCCCTAAGGGTGGGAGCAAACAGTGCCCAGAGAATCCAGCACCGCCTGCAACACCCTTCTACCAAACGCCGCCTCTGCGGATTTGAACATGTGGAGTTTGTAATGTTTAACGAAAGTATGCTGGGAAGACCAGGTAGTCGCCCTGCAAATTTCCTCATAGGAGGCTCTTTGATTAAAGGCATATGAGGTAGCCGCACTCCTTACCGAGTGTGCCTATATCTGGATAGGGGGAACCGTTTTCTTTGTCTTATAAGCCTCAACAATGCACTGCTTCACCCATTTGGACAAAAGCGTCTTTGATGCTTTCGAACTGCCCTGTCCTGGTCTGATATTTATAAATAGTGCTGTAGTGGATCTAATACTTTGAGTTCTAGCCAGGTATATTCTTAAGAGTTCTCTGTACATCTAACTTGTGCCATATCCTTTCCTTTGGGTGGTTTGGTTTAGGGCAAAAGGAGGGTAAAATAATCTCCTGATCCCTATGGAGTAACGAATTAATCTCAGGAATAAAGGCCTGGTTTGTTCTAAGAATCACTGACTGCTCCTGAAAGATACAGAAATTATCTTCCCTAGAGAGAGCTCCTAATTCTGAGACCCTTCTAGCTGATGTAACTGCCATGAGGAATACCACTTTTAGGGATAACATATATAAAGATATATGCTTTAATGGTTCGAAAGGTGGCTTTGTTAGAGCATCTAACACCAGATTTAGGCTCCATGAGGGGCATCTATGTACTACTGGAGGAGATATTGATCTAGCCGCCCTCAAGAACTGTTTCATGTGTTTATGAGATGAAACCCGTTTATTTGCAACCACTCTGAGCACTGAGTCGATTGTTGCTGCCTGCCTTGCCAAAGTGTTAGGTTTCAGGCCCCTATCTAATCCATCCTGTAAGAATTGTAAAATGACAGCGATCTCTGATCTGCAGGGATCATAACCTCTCTTGAGTTGCCCACAGAGCAAAAGTTTTCCAAGTTGCCCCATAGGCCCTTCTGGTGGCTGGCTGCTTGGATTGTTATAGGGTTGATAAGACCGCGTCTGAATAGCCTTTTTTCTTTAAGGCTGAGTGCTCAAGAGCCACGCTGTCAGTCTTAAGACATGTAGGTTCTCGCAGGTTATTGGACCCTGGCTGAGGAGCTCCGGTCTCAATGGTAGCTTTACGTGTGTGATACTGAGCTCTATCAAATCTGAAAACCATGGTCTTCTTGGCCACCATGGGGTTATCATAAGTAGGGAAGCTCGTTCCTTGATGAATTTTGACACTGTCCTCGCTATCAGAGGCATGGGAGGAAAGGCATAGAGTAGGCCCGTTGGCCAAGTCTGGTTCAGAGCATCCACTGCGAACGCTCATCTGCATGGAGTCTTGGACATGAAGTTCGGTAGCCAAGTGTTTTCTCGGTTGGCAAATAGGTCCACCCTCGGAAGCCCTAATCTCGTCACCAGGTCCTTGAACACGTCCCTGTGTAAGGACCATTCGTGGGGATCGATTAATGTCCGGATGAGCCAGTCTGCCTGTGTGTTGTTCTGTCCCTTGATGTGTAGAGCCTTTAGAGACCGGAAGTTTCTTTGTGCCCAAGAGAACAGTCTTACTGCTTCTTTGTGTAGAGCTGGAGCTCTGGAACCCCCTTGGTGGTTTACATATGCCTTGGCTGTTACATTGTCTGTGTACACTAGTATGTGACGATTGTGGAGCTTTTGGACCAAGTGTTGTAAGGCTAGTTTGATCGCTTTCAGTTCCAGAAAACTGATACTGTGAGACTGATCCCTCTTGCTCCAGAGACCCTGCACTGATTTGGGACCGGAGTGTGCTCCCCATCCCAATAGACTGGCATCTGTAGTTATCATCTCTCGACTTGGCTCTGTCAAGGGAGTTCCTGTGGCAAATGTTTCCGCCTTTAACCACCAAGACATTGATTGAGCGAAACCTCGGGAAATGGGTACCCAGGGATTGGAGCCTAGCGTGAGCTCTACCTGCATAGGCCGCAGCAGCTGTTGTAAGGGTCTGAGGTGAAATCTGCCCCAGTGCACCTGCCTGGTGCACGATACCAGGAGACCAAGAAGCTGAGCCAGATTCTTTAATCTCGCTCTCTTCTGATGGTGTACGAGGCGGATCAATGATTGAATCTTGTGTTGTCTGAGAGGAGGGATGAAGGTGGTTCCTGAGGTTGTATCTAGGATGACGTCCAGATGTTCCAGTCTGTGTGTTGGGGAGAGCGCTGGCTTTTCTCTTTGTTGATCAGAAAGCTGTGTGAATTGAGAAAGCTTATTGTTCTGTCCACATCCCCTAGGATCTTTTTGTGGGAGCGAGCTCTGATCAAGAGATCGTCGAGGTAGGGGTACAGATGAATCCCGTCCTGCCTGAGATTCGCTATCAAGGGTATCAGAACCTTGGTGAATGTTCTTGGAGCTGACGACATCCTGAACGGCAGAGACCTGAATTGATAGTGTCTGTTTGGTAGCAAAAACGGAGCCACTTCCTGTGTGGCTGTCAGATGTGTATATGGAGATATGCTTCCCGAAGGTCTAGGGAAGCCATCCAGTCCCCCACCCTTAGGCTCTGACAGATGGAGGTAACTGTCTCAATTTTGAATTTTTGTGGTCTTACTGCTTTGTTTAATCGTTTTAAGTCCAAAACAGCCCTCCAGGATCCTGCTTTTTGGGGTACTAGATTATGGAGTATAGACCCTGGCCTGTCTGATGATGAGGAACTGGTTCTATGGCCTTGATGAGTAAAAGTCTCTGAATCTCCCCCTTCATGGCACTGTGTTTTTCCTGGGAGTTTGACATGGGAGAAGCAATGAACCCTTGTCGAGGAGGGAAAACTAATTCTATAGCCGTGGGTTACTGTATCCTTCACCCATGCGTCTGCGACTGACTTTCCCCAGAGTTCTGAGAAATGTTGTAGCCTGCCCCCTACCTCTGACTCCTCTGCATAGTCATGCATCCTGTTTATGTTAGATGGGGTTGGAGTTTTTCTGTTTGTGTATCAAACCTGGGGCCGTCTGTTGCCCCTGTTGTGAAAAGAGAAGTTTCCTGTGGGTTCTCTAGTTTGCCCCTGAAATTTTCTGAATGCTTCATACCCCCCGGGTTTGTATGTTGTGTTATGAAAAAACATCTTTCTTGCTCCTACTTGTTGTAGGTTCTTGCGCTTGGTTTTATTGTTTGCATCTGCCAGCACTTTGTCTAGGCACAAGCCAAACAACTTTAGACCCTTGTAGGGGGCTGCCACTAAGGGGTTCTTGGCAGGGATGTCCCCCTGCCAGGACCTGAGCCACAGCCTTCTTCTTGCAGACACTGAGCGAGCTAGAGCTCGTGCTGCCCATCCGATGGAATCCATAGTGGCGTCTGCCAGAAAAGCCATTGCCAGTAAGATGCGAGATGAAATGACCTGGGCCCTCTTATCTGTGATCTCTGGATCCTGGGCCTCCTGCATCCAAGCTAGCAGGGCCCTCGCCACGTAAGACAATATAATATAGATTTCCAGGGAAGAAGTCGATAGGTCCAGACCCCTGCGAAGGGCTGTGTCTATGGCCCTGTCTGTGGGATCCCTAGGATAACAGTCCCCCTCAGTGGGGAAGACTGTCTGCCGGGCTAGAGTGGCTGCCGCTGCGTCCACCATAGGGTTTTTAAACATTGGTTCCTTCTTCCTGGAGAAGGAATACAAAGCGGTCTGTGTCTTATTCATCCTCTGAGTTTTGTCAGGATGTTTCCACTTTTGTAAAACTAGTTTTTCAAAAATTTTGTCCAGGGGAACCCCTGCCTCTCTGCCATGGAGGGAGGGGATGTACTCTCTCTCTTCTTCCTCTTGGGAGTCTGAGGAGTCCTCCTTTCCTGGCTTCCCTCCCACCAGTTGGAGGGTTTTAGAGACCGGTGCCATAAATTCCTCTCTGTAGGTGAGAGGGAATTGTCTCTCTCTGTCTCTAGGTCCAGGGAACAATTCCTGGGAAGTCGTTCCCGCCAAATCAGCCCACTCCTGCCCCGACTCTATTTCTGAGGCCAAGTGTATTAGGCCTTCCTCCACCTCTCTGCGTTTTTTAGGTTTGGCCTCAGAAACGCTCTCCTACGAGGAGACAGAGGATTCTAACATTTTAGATCTGGTGCCCCCTTCTGGGCCTTTCCGCCTCTTGTTCCCCGCCTTGTGAGAGGTTTTTCCCGTCCTGGGTTTAGTTGCTCCCGGGGAGGGGAAGGGGACTTTGTGAGGGGCGTTAGATTGCAATTCACACAGCTTGTCCAGCCACTGCAAGATTTTCCCCATCGTGGAAGCCAGGAAGAGCATGTCTATCGGTGTGCTCTCGTGTGCAGCTGCCGCTTGCTGCACTCCATTTCCCTGAGTCCCCTCCATCTCGGCCCGCACAACTAGCACTGCTGAGGGGGAAATATGTGGCAGCCGGAACGGTTCCCGCTATGCGGTGCTGTTCCTCAGCGGGGGGAGGCTGACCTGCGCTCCTTAGTCAGTTTTACTGCAGATGTGCCCCGCTCTCCCCTGTTCCCAGGTGCTTTGCAAGGGAACCGGCTGGGCGTCCTGCTTTCGCCCGAGAATCGGGAAGAAATGCCGCCCCTTAAGCCCCGCCCCTCCCTCTTGATTGCCCCGTTGTTTCTGGGCTTACGAGCTCTTCTCTAATCTTGTGCTCTTTTTTCCCCTCTAGGTTCCGGAGAGAAGACGGTTGGTGCACCCGACGGCCCGAAGGTAGAAGGAGGACTGGGGAATGCTGGGGGATAGCTCTTCATGCAGGCGCAGCAAAGCTTTTCTTCTTCTTCTGTCTCCCTGCGTCCATCCGCAGAGCTACCCGTGCGGAGGATTAGCCGGAGACAGAGGGAGAAAGGTCAATGCTCATGGTCTTGAGCACTATGAAATGATGGATTTGGGTAGTTTGCCTCCAGGGCCATTGTGAAGATCAGATCTGTTTTTGAAAATCCAAATATACTGTATTAACTGGACCACCCCTATCCACATGCTTATTAACAACCTTATAAAATTATAATAGGTTAGTGAGGCATGACTGCCCTTTGCTAAAGCCATGTTGGTTTTTACCCATCAAATCACGCTTGTCAATATACCTAGTGATTCTATTTTTAACAACAGTCTCTACCAGTTTGCCCAACACCTTTAAATACTTAAAAACAAAGTATTTTTCAGTTTTAAAAGTAGAAGCAGGAACAGAAATCTATTTTTAAGGGAGACATTAATTTGTGTTCCCATTTCCCTCTCACAACTGTTTAAGTTCTTGTAATGAACCTTATGCACTACTTACAGGAAACATTCCAGCTGCAGCACCCAACAGCAACAGAGCATGGTGGTGTGTCTGAGGCATTTCCGAAACCCTGACACACTGAACTATCAGCTCCACGTTGAATTTCTCTTCCTCAAGAATACCTTTGCCAGAAAAGAAAACCGTTTAGCAAGGTCTGTACAAAGCTAAAAGTAAGCTTTAATACACTATTGCACTTCAAAAGGTAGTCATTTACAAAAGCTGTAGGGAAGTTTGTATACTCTTAAAACGGCAAACAACTGCCTTTTTGTTTACCTGCTTGTATCCTGCTGCCATCTGGGGACAGCTTCTGGCATATGTTTAACAGACAGCTGAGGATCAGCTGTTTTATATATTCAAGGTTCTCCTGCTCTGATGAAGATGGTTCCAGGCATCTAAATATTTTGGCAGGAGTTGAAGGTAGGTAGTAAAAACCCAGCATAAAAAATAAAATTCAGATAAATAAGTGGCAAACTCATGCATTAAAAACATTTTTTAATGATACAGGAGCTTCATACTAAAATAATATAAAAGAGGGAATGTCTAAAGAAAAAAAGCCTCCCTGACTAGTTTTTCTACAGTACACTGATGGAAGTGTTGTGTGTGGTACAACCAAAAATGAGATGAAACACGCAAACATGGCCAAAAGCCCACATTCTAATGTTTCCCGTCCTCCATTAGCAATACAGAGTAAATTGTCTGCTGTAGGGACCACCTATCCATCATGGCTTACATATTTAGTACAATGCAGCACTGATCTAGACCTACTATGACTAGGCTTCTAGGTATTAACACAATATATAGGTAAAGTAAATAATCTAAATGAGGACCGAGATCTTATACAAAAGCTTTTAAAATGTAATGCTTTACCTGGCTAGCAAGCTGAAAAGGGTAGGTACCATTGCCTGAGGACATTTGAGCTTCTTCTTGTGCTGTAGTAATTCAAGGATAAGAGTGACTCTCTGCCAATTCACACTGCTTAATTCTTGTGCAGATTCTGGATCTTGGGCTTTTCTAAAAAGATGAAAGCAAAGAGAATCTGGATACATTCAAATAAATGAATGTATAATTTTTACACCAACCTAAGGGTTATTAGGGTACTATGCTAGCAAAGATGACTGTCATTATTCTGGTCTTCTTAAACAATGAAATGTCAGATTGTAGTAGGGAGGGAGAAAAAACAGACCACATTTGTCTGTATTTTTCTTAAAACCATGCTTATTGTGTCCATGTCTCTAATACATTCTACAAAACCTAGTTCAGTAAGTGGTATCTATTCCTGAACATTTGCATCTCTATATATTTTACCTCTGCTGCAGCATCTTCTGTCTTCTGGTTTGTTGAACTGTAGCTGGACTCTTTGTTTTCTGCAGAGGCTCCAGTTCTACACTAACTTGCTCGGCATCAATTGAAATCTATGACTTTTATAATAAAAAAAAGAAAAAAAAGCATTCATATTTCTTTATAGATTAACAGATATATTTGTGCTATCAACCCATCTGCCTGCTTATACAGCCCCAACTAACCACCAGGGTATATGAAATTATGAATGCATCTCCCAACTGACCTTTTATAACAGCCAGGAGAGAACAACTTTCAACATGTATTAGGTAGATTTAAAGAAATTACTTTATTAAAATTATGTTTAATTTTTTTTATGGAGGAAGTTTAAAACAACTTAAGTAACAGTGAAGGGTAAAATTGGGAAATTTCTTACCTGTGAATTTTCCTTCTCTCCTTCTGCAGGACAGATAGTCTACAGTGATAAGATGTGTCCCTCCTTTAACCAAATAGCCAGGATCAACTTGATTGACAGCCTCAATCTGTGGGAGGGGCACAGCCCACCACAGACTCCCAGCCAAAGCTTGCAAAAACTGGAAATTGAGAACTTCTATAAACAGAACACCACGTATTAACTTGAACAACGATAAACACTAAGGCCAGCATCTACCACAAGTGTAGCAATCACCGATGTGTGAGATCCCTGAGAAGACAGGGAAGGAAAAGGGGTGAACTAGGACCTGTCCCCCTGCTCCCCTTAGACAATAGGGGAAATCCTGCAACGGGAGGGAAGTAGACTATCCGTCCCACAGAAGGAAAATTCACAGGTAAGAAATTTCCTGTTCTCCCCTCTCTGCAGGACAGATATACTGATGGGATGTCCCCAAGCACTGCCTCTTCAGGGAGGGTGGATTCCCACCAGTATCTAAAGAGAAAACTCCCATTCAGTAAACCCCCACGTCTAACTAATCAGTACCTCTGTAGGACCCTGCAGCCAAACGCTGCATCAGCTGAGGCCACAGCTAATTCTGTAGTGGCTGGCAAAGGTGTGAACTAATGCCCAGGTCGCTGCCCTACATATCTCCTCCAAAGACACCCTATCTAGCAAGGCTGAATACAATAATGCCTGAGGGAATGGGGATGCCCTCCACTTTGTTAGTCTTCCTAATATAAGACTTCAACCTGTTTGCTAGGGTCAACTTGTTCACCTTCCGCCTATGACAAAGGCTACGTAAAGGGAGCAGCCAACTCTTGAGGCATGGGTCCTTTGCAGGTAAATCTTAACCGCTCTCCTAATGTCTAATTTATGCCAAGCTGATACTGTGGGTTAGGACAAAAGGATGGTAGGATCAGTTCTTGTTCTATGGATCAGTTCTATGGAAGGAAGGAGGAGCTGGCCTTAGAATGAAACAAGGGGTCAAGTCTCAGCAACAGTTTGTCTTTATGGAAAATACAAAGCTCCAGATCTGCTGAAAGGGCCCCAAGCTCTGACACCCTTCAGGCCTATGTAACCACCACCAGGAACAGCATCTTTATGAGCAGAAGGGATGGAGAGATGGGGCTCATGGGTTCAAACGGAGGTTTGGTCAGAGCTGTCAGCACCATGTTGAGCCTCTCTCAACATGTGGGTGTACAGAGATTGGTATCTGGCCGGAGCAGCTAAGGATGTTGGATAATGACAATGCCCGCCTCAACTTATTCACCTTTAGGCCCATATCCGGTCCAGCCTACAGAAATAAGAGGACCTCCTGGGGACCTGCACTCAGGGCGCTCAGGCCCTTCTTTGAGCACCACAAGGTTCTGCTACCACCAGATACAGGACATCCAAGAACCATGGTCTGCGCAGTAAATAAGGAGTCACCAGAATTGGGATTGGGGGTGGGTGGGTGTCTTAATCCCTGGCTCGGTGAAGGACCTGTGGTATGATGGGGAGCAGGGGGACTGTCCCCTTGGCCATGTTGTTGATAGAGCGTCTACACTTATAGCTCCAGGTCTCTTTTTTGAGCTATGAATACAACATTTGCGCTGCTGGAGTTGGAGACCAGGTCTATTACCAGCTTGCTGGCCCCAAGTCTGCTGGCCTTTCGGCAGGCCTAAAAGACGTGGCTGTTCTCCCAGGCCTTCTGGAGGGGTGGGTTAAACTAGGGTAAAGGTTTTTTTTTAAACTTGTTGAATTATTGTAATTTTTAAAAGGTGATTTTAAAGTGTTTTTAGGGTATATTGGAAGCCGCCCCGAGATGCAGTTGGCATGAGGGGGCGGCATATAAGTGTAACAAATAAATAAGCAAATATCCTCTGGATTAGTTGGAAGGCCCACTAAGATAGCAGCCATCTCCCCGGGTCTAGCGACTGACAGATCAGCCAATCCACCTCTGAGTTCAGAGACCCTGCTATGTAGATCACCTTGATCAAGAAAAGGTGATGCTCGGCCTACTGGAACAGTAGAGGCCTCTTCCTGCAGTGCCACCTTCTCCTGCAGTGCCTTCTAGCATGATCCACCTGCTGATTGACAAACGCCAATGCAATCATGCTGTCTGTGTGGATCAGGATGTTGGTATTCCTCAGATGTTCAGTGAAGCGAAGTAGACCTAGGCACACTGCCCTTAGCTCTAACCTGTTAACGTGCCACCTGGACTTTGTATGTGAGACCACCTGTCCTGTGCTGAACCATGACAGCAATGTTCCCCCTTAATCCCAACTACTTGCATCTGTCGGTGGCAGCAGACGCTGAGGGTCTCCGAGTGGCATTCTTCTCGTCAATCGTTGGGGAGCTGACCACCAGGCTAGTTGTTGTTTCAGCCCATCTGGCACATGGATCAGGACATGGTCTTGACACACTATTTCCTTCTGGAAAGGGCAAAGCAATGACCACAAGAGCCTCAGGTGGAGTCAGGTACAGGCTACCCATCTCCCAGCTATGCTTCCCAGAAGTCTCGTTAAGAAGTCTCTCCTCTTATCTCTGTCCAAAACTCTGCTGCCAGGGTCATCCACCTCGCCCGTCGCTTCGACCACGTGCAGCCCCTTCTCTCTTCACTGGCTCCCCCTTCCTGAATGAATCCTGCACAAGCTCCTAGTCTTCACCTATAAAGCTCTTCACAACTTTGTTCCCCCCTACCTCTCTGCGCTAATTTCCCTCCATACTCGTTTGTGAACTCCACTCCTCCTCTGTCCCCTCCCACACCTCCCCCGCTTCCCTAACCACCTTCGTTCCTTCTCCCTAGCTGCCCCCCACGCCTCGAACTCCCTCCCTGCCCACATCCACCTCGCCACCTCCCTTCATAACTTCAAATCCCTCCTCAAGATCCATCTCTTCCACTCTGCCCTCCCCGACTTCTTGCTCCCCTCACCTAACTCCTGCGGATACCCTCCATCCAGTACAATCTGTTACCTGAGGTCTGTGTACTCATTTCCTCACCACATGGACCAACCAGCCATCATTCTTGATGTAACCAAGCCAAGCGTGGGTACCTGGGACCTCGCATCCTTGTGAATGTTACACTCCTTCTCTCTCCTTCTGTTCCCCTTCCTTCGTCTCCCCC
>QEPC01010682.1:3501106-3534661 GCA_003113815.1 Sphenodon punctatus
TCTTGACGGGGACGGGCTGACGCAAGCATATCACACTGGTGCTTCGCTTTCTGCACTGGCTGCCGGTAGGTTTCCGGGCACAATTCAAGGTGTTGATGTTGACCTTTAAAGCCCCAAATGGCTTGGGCCCCGCCTACTGCAGGACCACCTGGAGCAGCCCCTGCAGTCAGCTGGGGGCACCCTCCTCAAGGTCCCCCGGGTTTCCCAACTGTCCACTATGAAGAGGGCGTTCTCCATGGCTGTGCCGCAGCTGTGGAACTTCCTCCCGTCGGAGATCCGCTAGGCAGCCGGCCTCCCCTCTTTCCGCAGACAATGTAAGACCTGGCTGTTCCGCCAGGCCTTTGCTGAGGGAGATGGGGTGGGTAGGGTTTTATATTGTTTTTTAATTGAATCATTATTGTTTATTTTAATATTTTAAAATGTTTTAACATGCTGTGAGCCGCCCCGAGATGCCTGAGGCAGGAAGCGGCATAAAAAGTTTAATATAAATAAAATAAATATAATGTAAATAAATATTCTTTAAATGGATTTTTATTTTAAATATTGTTATATTAAAAATATTGTTTTATGTTGTAAAGTGCTCCAAGTGCCATTTGGCAAGAGCATTATAGAAATCTACTTTATTATTAATAATAGTATTATTATGAAAATTTTCCCTGTTTTAGAAATGCCTACCTGTCCAAGGGCTGTAATCTGGAATGTTGGAATTCCTTTGTAGATCTCCTGCGAGGCATGCAAAGCTTTGACAAACAAATCCAGACTCTGCTGGTACTTGCACAAGAAGGAAGCTGAATGTTCATTGTATTTCCCGAGAAGAAGATGGAAAAGAACGGCTTCATCTTTCAACACTGTCTGAGGACTCGATAGACTATTCTCCAGTAACCTACCTACTGCAGGCAAGAGGTGAGAGAGCACCATCTGCAAGCAGAAACAAATAAAAAGGTTTATTGATTTCTTGTAAAAAGAAATCTATTGGTATAATTAAAAACTTCTCAGAAGAGTGGATTCCTTTTAAGTACAATAGCAAGACAGACTTTACACGATGCACATACCCGAGCTTAGGTAAGATAACTTCCAAAACCCTTAGTTTAAGACCATACAGAAAAACACATTCATTCATGGGACCAATTTACTTTTCCTTGTCTATCAGAGTGTTTCCTGTCACACATTCTTCAGTATATTCAGCCTCTTCCCAACAGAAATTTCAAACGAGAGCCATCCATTATGCCACTCATGATAAATCCTTTAAATTTCACACACATGGAGTGGTAAACTCCAAGTGATATCTATCATCACATACAGTTTCAAACATAATAAACTGCTTTCTGCATCAGAGAAAGGGAATTCTAAACACACTGGGTGCAATCCAATTGGTGGCGTACACCGCCCACTGGTGCAATGCTCCTTCCGCTCCTTCAAATCCCTTCTCAAGACCCACCTTTTCCATGCTGCCTTTCCCAATGCCCGCTAGCCTTTCCCCTTACTCGTACTGTCAGCCCTCCTCTGCTGACTGCTGCTACCAACACCCTTGTAACCAAGCCAAGTACACGCACCTGAGATTTCGCATCTGCCTGAATGTTTATTTGTCTCTTCCCATGTCTCTCCCACTGTTCCCTCTCCCTGTCTCCCCCGCTTTGTTTTTTGTCTTTTAGATTGTAAGCCACAGGCAGGGACCGCGTCTAATTCTATGTTCTGTACAGCACCAGGTCATACGACTGGCGCTTTATAAATGTCTAATAATAATAATAATAATAATAATAAATGCCCGGCCAGGCAGCAGGCGCACATGTGCATGCGCGCAGCAAGCCGCTCGGTGCAACAGCGCAACTCTGCAGACACAAACCCCAAGCCCACACACCCTACAGCCTGGGGGATGGAGCAGGCATGACTCCTGCTCCATCCCCCAAGTGTGGGGGCTCGGGGCAGGGAGGGATTGCATCTGCAGGGAAGCACCAAGCGGCTTGCTGCATGCGTGGCGCATATGTGCACCAGTGTATGCAAACTGCACCTGGCGTAGGCACACATTGCACAGGAGTGTTGGATTGAACCCATTGGCTAAAGTGGTGTTACTACACACAAAAGAAACTCTATTTTCAATATGAAAAATGATATTACGTAGGTTAGATCAGATACGATTTTGCATTACAATGCTGTATGTAAAGTTGAAATGAAATCTATAATTAACTCCTGTTTTTTTCTGGAGGGGTCTTCTTGAGATTTTGTTTTACTGAAACAAAGGGCTAATTTAAATTGAAGGATGCCAGGACAGCATCCTGGAATGGAAAATGCTCTTGATTAGTGGTTTTGGGTTGTTTTTTAATACACAGTGAACTGTAACTTTGCACATACCTCTCCATTGACTTCGTGAAGAATTTTCATCAAGTTTCTTGCAATATATGATGGACAACTGCGGCTTTGTACACAATCAAGTAAAAGTTCCAAAGCTTCCAATAACTTCTTCTGCTGCTTACTTTGAGTTTGCATCTCCTCAAATAAAGTACCTAAAGCCTAGATTGCAAAACAGCAGGGGGGGGGGGGGGGGGGATTCCACTTAAGAGCTAACAAAAACATCTTAAGGAACTTAAACAAAAATGTATATTCACAGTGTGCAAGGAGGAAATGAGTAACCTCACTTAATTACACTTGGTTATTCATTAGATACATTTTTTAAAAATTTCTGGCTCCGGATAAAAATAGCAACAGAATCTGTTTCTTCCTAGATGCGTAAGTATACAAATAAACATTATATATGCTATATGGCAGAAGTGGGCAAAGTTCCCAAGCAAAAGAGAAGCATACCAACATTTCCATGTTGCCGAGAGCCACAAGACACTTTACTGATCACTGGCATCCCCAGAACCTGAGAATAGGGAAGCACGGCTTCCCCCAACCCTCTCCCTCATGTCAAAGCTCCAGACTCCCAGATGGGCCAGCAGGTTCAGGCATTAGCAATAGTGGGGTAGGGCACACTGCTGCCATGGCCCCAGGAGACACGGACAGTAACACTGGTGGAAACACCAGTTCAGCTTCTCTTAATTCTGAGGGAGCTGCATAGATTTGTTCCCAGCCTCTTCTGGCGACAGCAGTAGTACAAGTGCCCGAGAGCCACATGTGGCTCCTGAGCTGTCATTTGCCCACCTCTACTACGTGGACTAGTTGCATTAGACTAGAGTGTTAGCAATAGGCTCATAGCTCCTGATATTACAGCATTGCTCTTCATAATGGGTGTTACCAGACATAACAGGAGGCACAGGATCGATTCATTCCATGTTTCCTGTTGTGGTCGGTTGCTACATGTAACACTACTGGGTAGCCAATGGCATGCTCAAAAGCTACTCAACAGAGATGTGGGAGGAGCAGGGCTTAGCTGGAGCACAGCCCTTGAACAGTAACAAAGAGAGTCACTGGAAGTGGCAGCAGTACGTCCGATGGACTGGCAGCAGTATCAGGAGATGCTTCCAGAGACCCTCTGCTGACACTTTGTGGGGCTTGCTGCTGCCACTGAATAGTAATTGGATAGTAAACATGCAGTGGGTCATACGTAACAACCTGCAGTGTGCGTACTACCCAAATGAGGGGGAAATGTTATGTCTAGTAATCTCCATTGTGTTGGATCACCTTTTTACCCTTTATAGACTAATGGCAAGAAGTTTCAATGCATCCTTTCTGACCGGCAAGCTTCCCTTGCATCAAGTGGCACAAAGCTTTTAAACTGTTTATATTATGATGATTGTTTTAACATTTATATTATTGTATTTTTTACTTTTTTTAAATTGTTAGCTGCCCCGAGCTGTTTTTACAGGAGGGGTGGGGTATAAATTGATAAAAATAAAAATAATAAAGCTGAAGGCCTTCCTCCTGATCTCCATTAGCCAGAGAAAAACTTGGATTTCTAAACAGGCATAAGTGTTACCTGAGCTACGTAGGTTGGATCAGATATGATTTCCTCAGCTTTTTGTGCTAAATAATAAAGAATGGGATGAAATGGAGACTCCTTTATTCCACTGAGGGACTGGAGGCAGTTAAGAGCAGCCCTTCGCACTTCACTCACAGGACTCCCCAAATTAATTAGCAAAGATATTACCACTAAAATGAAAATGAGAAAAGTTGTTAGAATGATTGCAGTATTATCAATAGCAGTACAAACAGATTTCTGTACAATTAAAGCAACTGCACTTCGTTATAAACCTTGAGGCATTTACTTTTAACAAATTATGTAAAAATATGACTAAATTTAACCACCAAGAGAATCCTATTTTTGTGTGAAAAAGTGTACGTTTTCTACTCATGAAATCAGTAATTATTTTATTTTAAGTTTCAAATTTTTCTAGTGCTGCATGTAAAATACAGTTTTAATTGTTAAGAAATAACTTTCAAAAACACGTCGTTATTTAAAAATGTATGCACAACAATTAAAAAACTATATTGTTGTGTCCTGGCTATGATGCCACAAGGACCAAAAATTAGAAAATTCAGTTTTATGGTTTCCACACGAAACATAATATTGCTGTTGTGAACAGCAATCTAGAGAGAGAGTGTGGTTGTCATGATGGTCCCAAATGTAAGAGATGGGGCAAAGTAGTTCAAATTACGTATTTTATTGGACTGACTTTTGTAGCTGAGAATATGCAAGCTTTCCAGCCATAGGACCCTCTCTCAGGCATATAGAATAGCAAGTCAGAAATATATAAAACTGAGCAAATACCGGACACATATACCTCCTATATACATGTCCTGTATTTGTTCTAATAGAAGTTGGTCTAACAAAAGATATAATTTGAACTACTTCACAAACAACAACATACAAAACAATAGGAACAGACAACAGGAAAGAAGCATGTATGCTTCTTTCAGAGCATACATACATACTACCTTTCAATATATACATCTGACTAAGGCTTAAGGTGTAATTCTGGGGTGTAATTCTGGATACAGTGAACTCAATGGGTGAAGTCACACAAGAAAGGCAGAGGAGGCTACCATGCCTTGAGTAGCCTTTCTCCACTCTGGGCAGCCAAGCCATACGATGTAGTGCATCATGTAGCCAGCGCCCGCCAGATGTTCCCATTTCCCCAGGGGGAGCAGCTGGCTGCCACATGATGCATCCTTGGAAAATTCCGAAGATGTGTCATGGAGCAGTCTTACCCCAACTGTGGCACGGTTGCCCAAGGCAGGACAACTTGTGTGCCTGAGGCTGTTTGCCCCACCATGCAGGGAAGACCACTGCGGGTCATTCAGTGGTGGGCACTGTTGCCTGTCACACAAGGCCATGCCATAGCTGGGGGCAGGATCTTGATCGGACTGGGCAGGGCCAGGTGCCCATTTGTGTGGCCAGCATTACGGACTGCCCTGACCCTGGCAGCAGCTTTGGAAGTAGCCAGCCCACCCAGCTACCCTGAAACTATTTGCCTGGCTCCCCATGCTGGCCCCGAGCTTGGCAGCCCACCACAAAACCACCTGGGGACTGAGTAGCTGCAGGTCATCTGGCTACACCCAATAGAAGAACTCTCACTGACAACAACATTAAAACTCTTTTCCAATACCTGGGGAGGCTGCTGAGGCCAGCTGTTTTTTCTTTTGGACAGTCTGTGTTGTAAATATTGCACACCCTATATACAAGGCTCGAGTCTGTAGCACTGCATTCACTCTGTAGTTCAGTTGATTTGAAAGGTTATAACCGTAGGTCCATAAGAATGACATGAATCTGAACAGATCTTCTGGTTCTTTTAGATGTGCCTTCAAAATTACAGTACACCAAACACATAAATAAAATATATCTTGCCACTGCATCCTTGAGAAAACATATATATGAGCATCCAAATATGACTTCTACTGAAACTAGAAGTATTAATGCACTGTACAACTAAAATTTTAAAAAATCTCTTTATGCAGTGCTATTATAAACACAAATAGTTTTTGATTGTGAAGAAATAATCCTCTCCTAAGACAAACAACTAAAAGCTAACACTTTAGCTTTACATGTGTTTTATGTATTTTATATCTTTAATTGTAAGTCACCACAAACTACCAGAGGCAAGAGAGGCTGGGGTATTAAGTTTATAAATAAATAAATAAACAAACAAAAACATGCTTGTCAGAAGGCGTATCTCACAAGATTTATGACATTAACGTTAGCTATGTAATCTGGCTTCCCCAGATACCATTGCCAAATAGATACAATGACCTTTTTTAAAAAAAGAGAAAAAAATCAGATTTTCATGTGCAGTTTGTTAAAGAGATTTAACAATCTCTTAAAGTTGTAGGAATAATAAACTCTATCTGAGATAAGGTGAAACGTTAAAAAAAACAAAAAAAACCAACTTTTCCAGTGTCACTTTTACAATCTGGCAGAGACAGGCAGAGTACATGCTCTTCTATTTCCAGCTGATCAGACAGCTTTAATTCAAAACCTGGACTATTACAGTTCTGCTTGTGAGACCTCTGACAAGCTCTGTAAAAGATCATTCATAATTTAGCCACATATTACCTCAGCAAGATGAAGGTGTTAATAAAGCATCGCAAAACTATTTATCGATATGCTACACAGTTTTTTTCAACACCAACTCCACATTAAGTAGGGCTATGTTACGTTAGCTGGCAGATCGAAAATGCTTAAACTTATTTCTTTTCTTATGACAGCATAAAGAGGTAGAACACATCTTTGAAAATACTATTTTGTATCATTTCTCCAAGTAACACTCTGTATATGAACACTGTAGGTATAAAGAAATCTAATATGTTTAATCAACTGAACTGCAGGGAGTAGGAAAGTGCTTAATTTTTTCTTAAGTAGGAATTCTGGTGGGCTTCCAAGCAGTCCAAACCAAAACTTCTACAGAAATTTATTTTTCTCTGCTTAGTCTTTGTACATTCTGACAATTCTGACACTGGCCCTCTGGCTAAGAATCAAGACTCTTTCCTATCCCCTGCCATGTTTTACCATGAAGCACTGAAACACTGTATTTTAAGGAGGATCAATCAAAATTGTTCTCAGTTCTCAACATTATATACTGGTTCAGAGCAAATTTAATAATTCTGTTATTTAGTAAACAAAATAATACCTTAAACAGAAGTTTCATCATTCCTCTGAACTCAATGGCGTTGCTTCCCTCACTAGCTCCACAGACGATGACATCAAACAACTCCAACAACAGGTGCAAGTAGTCTTTGCTCTTTCCATCCATGTTTTCTGGATTCCACCACTTCTCATCTGTATGCATGCACAAGGGTAAGAAACACAAGATGTCACTGGAGTTACAAATAGTACCTTCAAAACAAAAATCCTTCACATCTAAAAAACCTACCCCTGAAGTGATGCAAGTTGATCATGTGAACAAGGCCTTAGTCCAGGGTCAGCCAGGATGTCGACAGCACGATCATTTCAACTTAATTGCCTGCTGTGGGTGGCAGGGAAGCCAGGAAAGCCCTTCTGGCAGTGGAAACTGGGAAAGCTACTTCCAATAGCTTTGATGGCAGTGACTGGATGCAGGGCAGGTATGGGGTGGAACTGGAGTCACCTGCGGGGGGCGGGGCAGGTGAGAACGTGGTTGGGAGTCCGAGGGCACTTGAGCAAGCTGGGGACCAAGGAGCCATTGCTGCCAGGATGAGATTTGGAGAACAAAAAGGAGCACAGCACTTGATTCTCTGGGGATGGCTGAACGGTGTGGAGCTGAGGTGCAAGTGAAGGGGTCCAGGTTGCTGAACACACTGGGGCTGAGCTGATGGGAGCAACAACAAAAAAAAAGGGGGGGGGCATGTAGCTACCTGGGGATAGCTGAGCAGTGCAACATTGGAGCAGGGAGCTGAGGGAACCAAACCCATGGCGGCCGAGCTGCTGGGAGAAAGGCATGTAAAAGAGGCTGAGCTGTGGGGTTAAGACTAGGATGGGGGATCTGACTGGCTCTCTGAGAATGGCTAAGCAGTGCAGGGCTAGAGATCCTGGTTTGCCTGAGCTGTAAGCTTGTGGGTAGGGGGAGTATGTGGCTATGGCTAGGGGATGGTTGACCAATGTGGGGCAGGGTCAGAGTGGATAGCTGTGGGTGCCTGAGCCAGCCAGAATGATTATTGCTGGCAGTGAGGCTTTTCTGAGTGGGGGCGGAGGAGGGACAGATCTGGCTTGCTGTCACTGAGCAATTTGCCAATGGGGGTGGGCTATATGGGTGGCAGTGTGCGCATGTATAGGTTGGCTAGGGGGGCTGTATGGCTGGCAGTGAATAGTATTTTTTATACTTATGTTAATAAAAATATATCTTGATCAACGCGTATTGACTGTGTTTAATTGGAACTTGGAGACCAGGGTAAGTGGATATGGGAGACTGGTAGATCACCATGGGTTGACTTTATGGAAAAGTAGATCTGTGCGACTACAAGTCTGGCCATTCTTGCCTTAATCTTTCAAAAGAAAATAGTATGAAAGTAGTTTTTCTTTGTTACTTCACTTGGTCTATAAAAGCTTCATAGCCAATGCACGGAAACTTACCTTTCAAAAAGGAGAACGGACATGTCAGGCCTTGAATAAATCTTTTCAAAAGAAACATCAGCATCACTGAATCTTCTATATCAACATTCAGCCCACCATTTAGCTTCTCTATATAGGCAGCCAACAGCTCCAATGGTACCAGGCTTCCAGGCTCTGAATCAGTAGACCATTTTAGGGAAATCTCCTGAAAATGAAAACTTAACTTCATATATCCCCCTTGTATTATTGCAAAATGCCTGTACGTACAGAAGATTAACATCTAACTTTCAAAATCCAAAAAGAAAAAGAAAATTCTGTCTTTGAATAAACCCTGCATTAGAACTTTAAAAGAACAGTGCAGCCGTTTTCAACACTTTTCTACCTTAGTAAATACCAATTCTAAGACCGGAAAAGCAAAGTCTAGCTAATCTGACACCTTGACAGCACTTGCAGCTGCTACATATTTTTCAGCAAAATAACAATACACTGAGTCTACAATGCTTCACTAAAAAGGGAGAAAACTCTTTCTGAATCCCAGCTGACAATCAGCTCAGGGATGCTTTTGTTTCTGAGGAATAGCTAAATGTCTGAGCTTCCTTGAAATGTCTTCTTCATAGGGAGGTCTGTCCTAACTCCTTAATTAAAGTATGCTCTGAGCCGGCCATTTAAACTGGGGATCTCCTCGGTAGGCAAGTCAGAAAGAGATGAGATCACAAAATAAAAGTTTAGTAATCCTCTATTTTCCAGCAGTAGTCTACATATCTGTTAAATGGGTAACAAAATAAATATATTTAAGTCTGAAAATATTTACTTTTGTTATAAACACAATGGAAAACTGGGATGCAGAAAGATCAATATACATAGTTTCTTTAGAACAAATGACTGGACTTTATGTACAGTCAGTTTCAGCTACTCAGAGGTTTTAAATAAAACAAACTAAAACAAAACACATTACTCCCACTGACTTCAATGGGAGCTGGATTGTGCCCTTACTTTGTGACCAATAAGGCTTTATCTTTGCAAACCCATAGAAACTTTTGGATCCCAAGTGCATTTTTGAACTATTTTTCTCTTTTCTTCCGCAAACTGACAAACAACTGTTGCTGTACAGTTAATTCAACTGCTAATCTCTCTGTCGCTCTCGCTCTCTCTCAAAAAGTGGTTTAGAGAAGTGTAGCAAAAAGGATTATGGGGCTGGCAAATGTTAAATTTAAAGAAAAATGATAACAACTCAAGTTTTTATGGTTCTATTATGATACGGCACAAGGATTCTTGGGTAAAATTCTGAGACTACCAGAGTTAACAATTTTTGCTATTTTCCTCAATGAGATCCAGATAGCCCCTTAATTCTTTGTGTCCACTGCAATAATAAATCATAATGAACTTTAAATAAAGACCAAAATGTACTTATATTTTAATACAAGCCTTTAAAAACTGCTGGGTTGTGTTTTTTTAAAACTATAGATGTATAATTTTCCATCTCAAGCTAACAGATCTTATTATTCCTTATTTTATCATTCCTTATATAACAAAAAAAATTCCCACTATCATCACATGAATGTCATCCAGAAAACTACCCACCTCTGCAGAATGACTGGCTTCATGTTTTCCTATTTTTCCCTTTAAAAGATAGAAGACTTTCAGAGCCAACGATAAATGCCACTCCTCCTTCTGAGAGTTGCAACAGCACTGGACAAGGACAGAGCTGATTATATGAGCAGTTACTTTCTCCTTCACGGTGTAAGATTCCTTTTCACCAACAGATACCAGACCTTCCACCTGAAAAACCACACCACAGCATAAGACATTTCTATTCTCTGGTTTCATTTTATTGCTGTGAAAGTAACTGAACTGAAAGGTGCCTGACTGACAGGCCAGGAGACAAAATCCTCTATCTGCAGAAAGGGTGAAATAGAGGTAGAAGGAGTTCTAGCTTCCTCAGGCTTCCTGGCCTTGTAAAAACATCTTTAAAAAGGTGAGAGCACAGAGCTTGGGCTCCCTCCATAGCTCATTTCAATGCTTCACCTCTCTTCTAACATGGCTGCCACATAGTATAGTGGCTTTTGCAATGTGAAAATCCGTTCACTGGAAATTGGACAGATCCCCAACCCATTCCATGTGTATTACCTTGTTGGTTGATTGATTGTGTGGGAGAACAAAAGCTACTGATTCTGTATAAATAAATTGTACATACAATGTAGTCTAGTGTGAAAATTAGTGAGGATTCAGGGTTTTTTATTATTACATTTGTGATCATATTGATTTATCGAAGCAACTCCCTTATCTGGGCAGCTTGGGGGGACATGCATTTTGTCTAGATTAGAGAGGTATCTGGATAAAGGGGTTCTACTCTAACAGTAATATCAGTGTGTTTGATAGTCGTGGAGGAATATTGTTCTGAAATAAGGAAGGATCTAAGCTAGAGAGTTTCTACTGCGCACGTACTATAAATGTACTGCGTCAGAAGTTGAGAAAAGTTCAACATGTATCAAGCTTCCACTCAATCTGCTATAGCAAACATATTTAGGTCTGGCCTAACCAGCTTAGGCACTGTGGCCCACCATAAGGAAGAGTGTACTCACTGCACACTTACCATCTGTAACACTAAGGAGGGATCTTCTGAAAGTATGTTCTCAGACAACAGCAGGATCATTTTCTCATTGGACACACCTACCAACTGGGCAGACTCTGTTGTTTTAATCACTTTTTCAAAAGCTATTTCCAAAGAAAAGATGGATACATGAAACAGAAGCAAAAACAAGAACAGCCTGCTGGTATTGAGAATACACTAAAGCTACAATCCTTGCACTACTTACCCTGGAGTAGTTCTACTGAAATCAATGGTGCTACTCCAGAGCAGAATAAAGGGTTTGAATAAGCCTAAATGGGTTATTTTCTTATCACTAATTTTCTCTTTTCTTGTACAAAACTCCCAAGATATCGGGAGCATGGACTGCTTTCACAAGCCCTCCCACCTGTTTGAATCTGATCCCATTTCCTTGAACAGCATACAATTTTAAAAACAAAATTAAAAAGTTTGCACAAGTCAACATCAACTTTTTTTTGTATTGTGCTCCAGCTTTTGCCCAAAATGGCCACTACTCTTGTCAATTACTGTTTATGAGCATAATCCTCCAGTACTTTCTAAAGGAGCAAAACCCTCCTCAAGTTTAAGAGGAAATTCGCCCATGTAAAGACCAGAAGACTATGTCTCAAAATGGCCAAAGGAAAAAAATCCTTCAAGTTCAGTTACAATTGTTAACTGGGAAGAGGGAAATCTGAACATTTCTCTAAAATGGAGACGTAAAATCACAGAGGCATCTTATAGGAAAGTTAGTGTGCCTACAGACATACAAAAATGCAGCAGACAGTAGCAGGTGCTAATCTGGTACAAGGGATGACAACTTAGTTGTTTCCAATGCTTGCTACTGCTTTAGCACCAGTTTGCAATGTGGTACAGCAGTTCAGACATTACACCCTGGATTACATCAGCAGCAGCTTTTGTTTGCACCTTTTTTTCCCATCTGAAAGCACCCTGAGAGGTAACCCAGTGATCTGTCATTTATATAACCATGCATTTCTAATATTTAATAAATTCTCCCTTCAGAAACCCATTCTTATTTTACCTTCTGGCCAGCCATTTAACAAAGGATGTAGGACACAAAGTCCAGAATCTGCTAGACAAGATGCTACTTTCCATTCTGCAGATTTTGAATTATTATTGGTGATAATCATAAATGGTAATAGTTGCATTATGACCCGATTTAATAGATTTTCATTCTCTTTAAGAATGTCTTCCTTGATTAGAAGGTTTATTGTTCCCTCCAGAACTGTGCACCTAGAATAAAGGATGAAAAAGTGTCTTTAACAACATCAGCAACAGACCCCTATGTTGCTACAGAATTGCTCAATAAACTTCCAGGTTTTCTAATCCCACAAGAACAAGATTATCTTTCCGCAATCTGAACAGACCTGCACAAATTTCCCCAGAAACTCAACCAAATTTAAAAAGAAAAAACAAAGAAAGAACTCCTCTAAAACGAATCCAGGAGCTTATGTACACAAAATACTATATTTTCAATAGAAAGGAAAATTGGTCACTTACCTCTGAATTTTCCTTCTGCGGGGGATCCTCCTGGCTGGCCAGTCAGGATAGTAAGGTAGATCCTGCCGGGAACCACTAGGAGGCAGACAACTAATTTTCTAGACCCCTAACCCCAGGGATCTATCCTTCGTTTCCCAGTCTCACCAAGCCTTATTAACCTGCTTGCCTGTTATGTCAAGTTTATCCTATGTTACCAAACTTTCTAACGCTCTGAACTAGAGAACTGGATGCCAACTTATTCTAACTCTCTCTTTCTCTCCCCTTACTCAAGACCAACTAACTAATCGTATGGTCCGAGACACTTAGGAGACAAGGTAGCCAAACCCTGCTCCGACACCACAGAGTTATGAACACTCCGGGTGCGGACTGGCCGGCCAGGAGGATCCCCCGCAGAAGGAAAATTCAGAGATAAGGGACCAATTTTCCTTTCTTCTGGGTGATCCTCCTGGCCGTCCAGTCAGGATAGTAGGGACATACCCAAGCAGTACCCCAGTCCAATACTATGGGAGGGTAAACGAAGGGGAGAGTACAATCAGCAGACAAAGTGAGTGAAGCCTTCGGCGTTGTCTCTGTTTAGAGAACCGCCTGAAGGACTCTCCTCCTGAAGGCCGCATCCATGGAATTCTGCAATGGGATCCTGTAGTGCCTCGTAAAGGAATGCACTGAGGACCAAGTTGCAGCACCACAGATCTCCCTGTAGGAGGCTGCATTTCTGAAAGCCGGAGAGGTAGCAGTGCCCCTAAGGTAGTGTGCAAATATCCCTTTGGGAGGGATTTTGCCTGTTGCCCTGTAGGCTTCTGAAATACAGAATGTCATCCATTTGGCTATTAAGGCCTTGGAAGCTTTCAAACCCCTTCTTTGCGGGTTGTAAGAAACGAAAAGGGCCGAAGTTTTCCTAAATGATCTAGTCCCGAGAAGGTAGATCTTTAGGGCTCTCCTAACGTCTAAGGTGTGCCAGGTCCGTTCTAATGGGTGACCTGGATTGGGACAGAATGAAGGGAGGTTAATTTCCTGTTCCCTGTGGAAAAGCGAATCCACCTTAGGGCTAAAAGCCGGGTCCAACCTGAGGACAACTGAAGACTCCTTGAAGGAGCATAGTGCTGGATCGATGGATAGGGCCCCCAATCCTGACCCCTTCTGGCAGAGGTAATCCCTATGAGGAACGCTAGCTTAATGGATAAGAAGTACAGAGAAACCTCCTTCAAATGCTCAAAGGGAATCCTGGTGAGAGCCCCGAGGAGAAGGTTCAAGCTCCAAGACGGGAAGCGACGAACCACAGAAGGAGAGATAATTCTGGCCACCCTGAGGAAACGCTTTATATGGGGGTGGCCAGATACTCTGTGACCCTTTACTGTGCCTAGCACGCTGCTACTTGTCTCTGTAATGTGTTGGGCTTTAGACCCCTCTCCAAGTCCTGTTGTAGAAAATCTAGGATACTACTGATCGGAGCCCTGCCTGGCCTGATTGCCCTACTCTGGCACCATCTAGCAAATGTAGCCCAGGTGCTCTGATAAATACGTTTGGTTGCCGGGCGTCTAGATTGTAGCATCCTTTCTAGAACCTGACTCAAATATCCTAATTTTCTTAAGGCCCTCCTTTCAACCTCCAGGCTGTCAGTCTGAGCGCTGTTGGATTGTCGTGACATATCGGGCCCTGAGTTAATAGGTCTGATAGAACTGGTAGTCTGAGAGGAGGCTCTGCGCTGAGGTCCAGCAGGTCTGCAAACCATGGCCTCTGTGGCCAAAAGGGGGTCACCAGAATGACTTCCACGCCCTCATTTATTTTTGTTATGGTTCCCTGTATGAGAGGCAACGGAGGAAAGGCGTACAGACAGCCTGGTGGCCACTTGATATTCAGAGCGTCGAAGGCTATTGCCTTGCTGTCCGTGTGGCAAGATACGAAGAGGTTTGCTTTCGCGTTGACTGGGGATATGAACAGGTCCACTGTGGGGGTGCCGAAGCGATTGGTTATTGTTCGGAATGTCCTCGGGTGTAGAGACCATTTTCCTTGAACCAGATCCCTTCTGCTGAGCCAGTCGGCTCAGGTGTTCTCTTGCCTCTTGATGTGCAGTGCCCTGATGGACCGTAAGTTCCTCTCCGCCCACCTGATGAGCGCGGATGCCATCCGGTGGAGCGCTTCTGATCTTGAGCCGCCTTGATGGTTCAGATAGGCCTTTGCTACCATGTTGTCCGTGTATACGAGGATATTTTTTCCTCGCAGAATCAGGGCCAGGCTCCGAAGTGCCATGTAGCTTGCCCTCAGCTCCAATCAATTGATATGATGTTCCTTTTCCCACGGATTCCATTTCCCTTGTGTTGATAAGCTCTGTGTATGTGTTCCCCAGCCGTGGAGACTCGCGTCCGTTGTTAGGGTTGTCATCTCCGGATCCACGAGGGGCATTCCAGATACGAATCGGGATGGCATTAACCACCATTTGGAGGACTTCTTCAGGTCAGTTGGTATCAGAATCCATGGGTTTTCTTGCCATATTATGTTGTCTTGCCAAGGGCGCAGGAAACGTTGGAGGGGTCTGGCATGGAATCTGGCCCATTGTATGATCCCTAAGCAGGAGGTCATGGCTCCCAGAAGGCTCGCCAGGGTTTGCAAGCTTTCGAGATCTGCTGGATCAGACTGATGAGTTTCCGTTGTCTCTGCTGCGATAGGAAGAGTTTGTAAAATTCTGGTGTCCAACACTACTCCGAGATGTTCTAGAGTTTGAGAGGGAGCGAGATGGCTTTTCTTGATGTTGACCACGAACCCGTGCTCTTGTAAGTATGTGATAGTCTTGTATACATTGTGCTTTTGTTCGTAGGTTGGGGATCGTATCAACATGTCGTTCAGGTAGGGGTGCAGCTTGATCCCCTCTGTCCTTAGGTTCGCTACGAGCGCTACTAGAATCTTGGTAAACGTTCTGGGTGAGGTCGCTAGACCAAACGGGAGCGCTGTATACTGCCAATGTTGATCGGCATAACTGAACCGGGGCCACTGTCGATGAGCTGGTAGAACTGGAACGTGGAGATAGGCCTCCTTCAGGTCGAGTGATGTGAGCCACTCTCCCTTCGTGATTGCAATGCGAATGGATTGTAATGTCTCCATTTTGAATTTTTGAACCTTGATGACCTTGTTCAGGATCTTTAGGTCCAACACCGCTCTCCATTCATCTGACTTTTTTGGAACCAGGAATAGAATGGAGTACAGCCCCTGGCCTTTTTCTTGGTGAGGGACGGATTCGATGGCCCCGATGGAGACTAGTCTGGAGATTTCTGTTTGCATCGCTGTCTGTTTGGTACGGTTGCTGGAGACTGGAGAGGCACAGAAGAACTGNGGCTTCTGAAATACAGAATGTCATCCATTTGGCTATTAAGGCCTTGGAAGCTTTCAAACCCCTTCTTTGCGGGTTGTAAGAAACGAAAAGGGCCGAAGTTTTCCTAAATGATCTAGTCCCGAGAAGGTAGATCTTTAGGGCTCTCCTAACGTCTAAGGTGTGCCAGGTCCGTTCTAATGGGTGACCTGGATTGGGACAGAATGAAGGGAGGTTAATTTCCTGTTCCCTGTGGAAAAGCGAATCCACCTTAGGGCTAAAAGCCAGGTCCAACCTGAGGACAACTGAAGACTCCTTGAAGGAGCATAGTGCTGGATCGATGGATAGGGCCCCCAATCCTGACCCCTTCTGGCAGAGGTAATCCCTATGAGGAACGCTAGCTTAATGGATAAGAAGTACAGAGAAACCTCCTTCAAATGCTCAAAGGGAATCCTGGTGAGAGCCCCGAGGAGAAGGTTCAAGCTCCAAGACGGGAAGCGACGAACCACAGAAGGAGAGATAATTCTGGCCACCCTGAGGAAACGCTTTATATGGGGGTGGCCAGATACTCTGTGACCCTTTACTGTGCCTAGCACGCTGCTACTTGTCTCTGTAATGTGTTGGGCTTTAGACCCCTCTCCAAGTCCTGTTGTAGAAAATCTAGGATACTACTGATCGGAGCCCTGCCTGGCCTGATTGCCCTACTCTGGCACCATCTAGCAAATGTAGCCCAGGTGCTCTGATAAATACGTTTGGTTGCCGGGCGTCTAGATTGTAGCATCCTTTCTAGAACCTGACTCAAATATCCTAATTTTCTTAAGGCCCTCCTTTCAACCTCCAGGCTGTCAGTCTGAGCGCTGTTGGATTGTCGTGACATATCGGGCCCTGAGTTAATAGGTCTGATAGAACTGGTAGTCTGAGAGGAGGCTCTGCGCTGAGGTCCAGCAGGTCTGCAAACCATGGCCTCTGTGGCCAAAAGGGGGTCACCAGAATGACTTCCACGCCCTCATTTATTTTTGTTATGGTTCCCTGTATGAGAGGCAACGGAGGAAAGGCGTACAGACAGCCTGGTGGCCACTTGATATTCAGAGCGTCGAAGGCTATTGCCTTGCTGTCCGTGTGGCAAGATACGAAGAGGTTTGCTTTCGCGTTGACTGGGGATATGAACAGGTCCACTGTGGGGGTGCCGAAGCGATTGGTTATTGTTCGGAATGTCCTCGGGTGTAGAGACCATTTTCCTTGAACCAGATCCCTTCTGCTGAGCCAGTCGGCTCAGGTGTTCTCTTGCCTCTTGATGTGCAGTGCCCTGATGGACCGTAAGTTCCTCTCCGCCCACCTGATGAGCGCGGATGCCATCCGGTGGAGCGCTTCTGATCTTGAGCCGCCTTGATGGTTCAGATAGGCCTTTGCTACCATGTTGTCCGTGTATACGAGGATATCTTTTCCTCGCAGAATCAGGGCCAGGCTCCGAAGTGCCATGTAGCTTGCCCTCAGCTCCAATCAATTGATATGATGTTCCTTTTCCCACGGATTCCATTTCCCTTGTGTTGATAAGCTCTGTGTATGTGTTCCCCAGCCGTGGAGACTCGCGTCCGTTGTTAGGGTTGTCATCTCCGGATCCACGAGGGGCATTCCAGATACGAATCGGGATGGCATTAACCACCATTTGGAGGACTTCTTCAGGTCAGTTGGTATCAGAATCCATGGGTTTTCTTGCCATATTATGTTGTCTTGCCAAGGGCGCAGGAAACGTTGGAGGGGTCTGGCATGGAATCTGGCCCATTGTATGATCCCTAAGCAGGAGGTCATGGCTCCCAGAAGGCTCGCCAGGGTCTGCAAGCTTTCGAGATCTGCTGGATCAGACTGATGAGTTTCCGTTGTCTCTGCTGCGATAGGAAGAGTTTGTAAAATTCTGGTGTCCAACACTACTCCGAGATGTTCTAGAGTTTGAGAGGGAGCGAGATGGCTTTTCTTGATGTTGACCACGAACCCGTGCTCTTGTAAGTATGTGATAGTCTTGTATACATTGTGCTTTTGTTCGTAGGTTGGGGATCGTATCAACATGTCGTTCAGGTAGGGGTGCAGCTTGATCCCCTCTGTCCTTAGGTTCGCTACGAGCGCTACTAGAATCTTGGTAAACGTTCTGGGTGAGGTCGCTAGACCAAACGGGAGCGCTGTATACTGCCAATGTTGATCGGCATAACTGAACCGGGGCCACTGTCGATGAGCTGGTAGAACTGGAACGTGGAGATAGGCCTCCTTCAGGTCGAGTGATGTGAGCCACTCTCCCTTCGTGATTGCAATGCGAATGGATTGTAATGTCTCCATTTTGAATTTTTGAACCTTGATGACCTTGTTCAGGATCTTTAGGTCCAACACCGCTCTCCATTCATCTGACTTTTTTGGAACCAGGAATAGAATGGAGTACAGCCCCTGGCCTTTTTCTTGGTGAGGGACGGATTCGATGGCCCCGATGGAGACTAGTCTGGAGATTTCTGTTTGCATCGCTGTCTGTTTGGTACGGTTGCTGGAGACTGGAGAGGCACAGAAGAACTGTCGGGCGGAACGGGAGAATTCTATTGTATACCCCCGTAGCATGGTTTGGATGACCCACACGTCTGTGGTAGTCTGTTTCCACCGGTCTCTGAATCATTGAAGTCTTCCCCCCAGTTTCTCCTGGCCCTCTCCACAGTCTGCGGCCCAGTCAGGCATCCAACTTGGGACAGCCTGGGTTCTGACGCTGTTTGTTTTGGTTGTTGTGGCCCTTTTGTCTTTGCCACCGAGCTCTGCATCTCTGTAGTTTCCCCTGTGTGGGAAGAATGGCTGCCTTGTACGCCCAGTACCCGAGGAGGATGTATTGTAGAGACGAAAGGAACGCTTTTGGACTCCCACGTTCTGCAGTGTCTGTTTCTTGCTTTCATTGGTAGCATCCGCCAGGACTTTATCGAGGCAGACCCCGAAGAATTTGCAGCCCTGGAATGGGCCCCCAACCAGAGTGTTCTTGGAAGTGTTGTCTCCTTTCCAAGATCTCAGCCAAAGGCGTCGTCGTGCTGCCACATTGGCTGCTGCTGCCCTGGACGCCCAGCAGAGCATGTCTGTCAAAGAGTCGGCTACGAAGGCGTAAGCGAGCTGTATTCTGGTTGAGAGGACTCTAATCATTTTTGAAGATACCCTTGGATCCCCGGCTCGCTTGATCCATGTCATTAGGGTCCTTGAAAAATAGGAGGTTAGTGTTGCCATCTTTATGATGGTTGAAATTTCCTCAAAGTTCCTCCTGAGATTGCATTCGATCCCCTTGTCTGTTGGATCTCGGGGGTAGCACTCCCCCTCGGTGGGGAAGATCGAGTTCCTGGCCAGCGAGGCAGCCGCTGCGTCCACCTTAGGGATGGCGAGTAGGGCATTCTTGTTCTTAGATAGGGAATAAAGTGCTATCTGGGCCTTAGACAGTCTGGATCCCTTTTTGGGTCGTTGCCACTCTCTTAATTGTGCGCTCGTAGGCTTTGTCTAAGACCATCCCCCTATCTCTGTCTCTTGCTCGGGGAATGTACTCTCTGTCCTCTTCCGAGGACTCGGACGATGCTTCCTTATCCTTCTTCTCCCTTAGGTGGAGGGCCTTGGTGACCAGGTCATATATTTGGTCCCTATATTTGTTGGGAAAGTGCCTGTCCGGGTCTGACGAGGCATCCAATCCCTGCTTCTCCTCTCTCTTCGCTGTCTGACGCTTGATCAGACACCTCCCCCTCCTCTTCGCTGCTTTCTCTGTGAAGTGGCCTGCACCTTCTTTTCCTCCTCCTAGTCCCTACCTCGTGGACAGACAGCACCTCCTCTGGGGGTTCTGAGTCTGAGGAGGTTGTAGATTCTAGGGACCGGCCAGATTTCCTCAGCTTCTTGGTCCTAGGGTGCTTTCCCTTCCCCGCCCCCTTCGAGCGCCCCTTGAAGGCCCATTCTGCTCCTTCCCTGGGGGAGGGGCGGGGGACCTTTTCCTCTCCAATTCAGAGAGGATTTCTTTCAAAACCTACTATCCTGACTGGACGGCCAGGAGGATCCCCGGGGAAAAAATCAAGTTGAATCAAACCACGATGTTAAAAAAGCATACCAGAAACATGCTGTAGTGAAAGCAGCAGTTTTCTCAATGACTGATTCAAATTACAGAGCTCAAACAAGCCAGAGAGTACATTTAATTTGCAAGATATCAGCTAATTTCAAATAGTCTCCCAAGTACTCAATACAGTGTTAACATATAGCAGGAATAGAAAGAAACACTAAAACTAGTAATTCCCACCAATATTACAACTTTGGAGAGAAGGAAAAAAGTGTCATACCATTTTTCATCCTTTGAAATGTCACTTCTTTCAAACAGGCTCAACAGACTTGAAATAATTAGTTCACTGGAAGTCTTCAAACAAAACAGAGTCTAAAATAAAGCAACAAATATATAAAGTACAAGATCATTTACAAAGTAATGGCAGGATGTGGATCTCCAATAAGAACTGAGCTATAACTTGGGTTGACGAGAGGATGCGATTAATAAAGAAAAAAACTTAACATATTCTGAGATTTGATAAAATTTGCTGGGAATATGGGATGGATGCATAATTTTATGGAAAATTTGTTACACATATAGCAATTCTGATTATTTTACAGCAAACAACTGTTTTTCTCTATGTAGCATTATTTGACATTAAATAGAAGTTAACATACTAGCAACTATTTGACTTTTCAATCATTTTCATTTGTTTTCATGCCTCTTTGGGATCATTTGTAGACCAATAGTCAGAGACAGGGAAGTTTAAAAAAAAAAAAAAAAAGCCCTCTCCACTGGTCAGGCATAGAAGCCTACTTGCCAGCAAATAGCAGGGGGGGGGGAAATCTACTCCCTGCTGACCATCTGATTGAGAGCATAGTAGGAGTACTCCATCTGCAGCACTGAGTTCAAGCTTTGACTAATCGCTGCAGGAAAGAGGTGGCTGGCTGTACCACTCACCCAATCAGAGAGCCAGCAGGAATTAGGAGAGTTCTCAGCTTGGGGCTATGTGCAGACTACTTGAATCTACTCTCTCCCTATCAAATTGTCAGAAGAGAGAAAGGAAAATTGGTCACTTACTGCTGAATTTTCCTTCTGCGGGGGATCCTCCTGGCCGGCCAGTCAGGATAGTAGCGGAGAGAGCAACTACCTCCCATCTCTCAGAGGACAGTGCCTGGCCCATTGTATGATCCCTAAACAAGAGGTCATGGCTCCCAGAAGGCTCGCTAGGGTCTTTAATTTGATTCCGTGAGCTTCCGCGACCTGCTGGATTAGATTGAGGAGTTTGCACTGCCACTGCTGAGACAGGAAGAGTCTGTAAATTCTGGTGTCCAACACCACTCCCAGATGCTCCAATGATTGTGATGGCTCGAGATGACTCTTCCTGAAGTTGACCACAAACCCGTGCTCTTGTAAGTATATTATAGTCCTGGTTATGTCCCTCTGGGCCTGTTCTTAGGTCGGGGACCGGATTAAGATGTCGTCCAGGTAGGGGTGCACCTTGATCCCCTCCGTCCATAGATTCGCTATGAGCACTATCAGGATCTTGGTAAAGGTCCTCGGTTAGGTTGCCAGACCAAACGGAAGCGCTGTATACTGCCAACGTTGGGTCGTGCAGCTGAACCGGAGCCATCGACGATGTGCTAGTAGCACTGGGACGTGGAGGTAGGCCTCCTTCAGGTCGAGTGAAGTGAGCCACTCCCCTTTCGAGATAGCAATGCGAATGGATTGCAAGGTCTCCATTTTGAATTTTTGAACCTTGATAACCTGGTTCAGAATCTTTAGGTCCAAAACCGCTCTCCATTTGTCTGATTTTTTCGGGACCAGGAACAGAATGGAGTACAGACCCTGGCCTCTTTCATGGTGAGGGACGGCCTCGATGGCCCCAATGGATTCCAGTCTGGATATTTCCTTTCACATTGCCGTCTGTTTGGCCATGTCTTTGGAAACTGGAGGTGGCAGAAGAACTGTCGGGGGGAACGGGAGAATTCGAGGTGTATCCCCTCACTATGGATTGGATGACCCACACGTCTGTTGTTGTCTGCTTTCATCTTTCTGCGAATTGTTGAAGTCTGCCCCCCAATTTTTTCTGGTCCTCTTCAAAGTCCGCGGCCCAGTCAGGCGTCCAGCTTGGGGCGGCCTGGATTCTGGCGCTGCTTGTTCCGGTTGTCCGGGCCCTTTTGCCTCTGCCATCGGTTTCTGTACCTCTGTTGATTTCCCCTGTGGGGGAAGAATGGTCGTCTTGAGCCTCCCGTCCCCACAGATGATGTATTGTAGGGACGAAAGGAACGCTTTGGAGCTCCCACGCTCTGCAGCGTCTGCTTCTTGTTCTTGTCGGTGGCGTCAGCCAAGACCTTGTCCAGACATACCCCGAAGAGTTTGCGTCCCTAGAATGGACCCTCGACCAGAGCATTCTTGGACGTGTTGTCCCCCTTCCAGGATCACAGCCATAGGCGGCGTCTTGCAGCCACATTGGACGCTGCTGCCCTGGACGCCCAGCAGAGCATGTCTGTCGACGAGTCGGCTACGAATGCGTATGTGAGCTGAATTCTGGTAGACAGGACCCTCGTCATCTTTGAAGATGTCCCTGGATCTCCTGCCCGCTTTATCCAGGTTATTAGGGCTCTTGAGAAATAGGAGGTCAGAGTGGCCATCTTTATGACGGTTGAAATCTCCTCGAAGTTTCTCCTCAGGCTGCACTCGATCCCCTTGTCTGTCGGGTCTCGGGGGTAGCATTCCCCTTCGGTAGGAAAGATCGAGTTTCTGGTCAGCGAGGCCGCCGCTGCGTCCACCTTGGGGATGGCAAGCAGAGTGTTCTTGTTCTTGGAGAGAGAGTAAAGCGCCAACTGAGCCTTGGGTAGCCTGGATTCCTTATTGGGTCGCTGCCATTCCCTTTTTATAATGCGCTCATAGGCCCTGTCTAATAGCATCCCCTTATCCTTATTTCTTGCTTGGGGGATGTACTCTCCGCCCTCTTCCTCCTCCGAGGACTCCGAGGAAGCCTCCTTCTTTTTTTCCTTGATATGGAGGGCCTTGGTGACCAAATCGTATATTTGGTCCCTATATTTATTGGGTAAGTGTCTGTCTGGGTCAGACGGGGCATCTAATCCGTGTTCCTCCTCCTCTGAACCTTCCTCCCTGGTTGAGTCTTGGTCAGAGACCTCCCCCTCCTCCTCGCTGCTCTCCCTGCGCAAGGGTCTGCATTTTCTTTGCTTCTTCCTAGCTCCCACCTCTTCCTCTTCAGAGGATTGTACCAACAGCACCTCCTCAGGGGGCTCCGAGTCTGAGGAGGTAGATTCCAGGGGTCTACTGGATTTACGAGGCCTCTTGGCCTTGGGGTGCTTTCCCTTCCCCGCCCCCTTCGAATGGCCCTTGAAGGCTTGTTCTCTTCTTTCCTTGGGGGGAGCGGGGGGGGCCTCTTCCTTTTCAACTCCAGGAGGATTTCTTTTAGTACCTCCATCTGAAGGTCTTGAACTGGAGGGGGGGCGTGCGCGGGGCTCCCTGAGGCCGAAGGTTCTCCCGCTTCAGCCTGTTCGTTTGTGGCCCTGCGTTTGGGGGCCATGTTCTTTCCCCTGCTTCGTGCCCTTTTTGGGGGGGAACGGGAGGGGGAGGGGCCGGCCACACACTCAGGCCGCTGCAGCGCCGCGGACTAGATTAATTGGCGGCCAGGCTGTACGGGCGGGGAGAGCCGACCCGCGCCGCTGTTCTAGGTGCCTGGCCTGTCTGCGTGGCGAGGTTGGAAGGCACTGTCCTCTGAGAGACGGGAGGTAGTTGCTCTCTCACTACTATCCTGACTGGATGGGCAGGAGGATCCCCCGGGTGAAGGAGAGTCCCCTCTCATCTGCAGTGCTGAGCTGTAGCCCCAGGGCCAAGACTCAGCGCTGCATGCAGGGGTGTCCTTCTCACTGCTGATCAACTGATGGGGGTAGGGGAGGCGAGTGTGACAGCTGAGTGAGAGTCTGGGACTCAGTACTGCAGATAGGAGGGTTCTCCTACTCCCCTGCTTCCCATCAGACAAGTCAAAAAGAAAGGAGAGCAATGTATGCAGCATCCAGTCTCAGTCCTGGGGCTCCCACGCAGCACTGTGTGTACGGCTCTCATAACTGCTGCTGAACATCTGATGGGGGAGTAGGACACCCCTCTCCTTTCTCCAGTGCTAAATCACAGCTCAAGGCTCGGCACTGCAGTCTGAGCTAGAAAGACTCACTTGCCAGAGTTGGCAAGTGGGTTTTTACAGCCCGGATTCAAACAAAGATTATGATTAAAAGATAATAAATCTTCAGCCCTAAATACAAAGAATTGCCAAAACAGAAACACTAGCTAAGCCACGAGGACATTTGGCTCGAATAAGCTGGACAAGTGACTCCTGTATGGAAAAACTAAACATTAGCTCTACCTTAGGCAGAAAAAAATTACCAGGTACCAAGCCTTTTTTCTCAAGGAGGCATAAATGGCTCATTTTAAAAAGTGATTTAAACCTTTGGACAGTCAGCGGAACCCAGTACCAAGAACAACCAGACTAAAATGTGTGCTAGCATCCAGGTCAGGTCATATTTTGGGTTTAGTACAGACTCTGGGATTTTTCCTCACTCCTTTGTATGACAGTGGTTGGTGGAAGCGTGTATAAAGCCTGTTAGATTTCCCCCCCCCTCCCCCCCTTCTCCACTATACCAGAGGAAAGGGGCCACACACAAAGAACTTTCTCAGAGAGGTTCAGGGAAGAAGCCACTATTATTCTATTGCTGACTATTTCTGAACACCAGAGTCTCACTTGGCCAACGAAGAGATATAGGCTTACCTCCAAGGCACTAAGAGCAGCCACAACGACCTGTAGGTTGTCATCTTTAAGTCGTGCTAAAATGGCTTCTTCTATGAAGGACTCATCAAAACCCACCTAAAACAAATTGGGGAGTTAAGAGAAAGAATTACTTTCCTAAAACTTCCAAGTCGTCTTTAAATCTCCAGTGAAATCTCAACTCAAATTTATTATGTAAGCCACCCTAAGCGTTAGGGGAAAGCCGGGGTAGAAATCTGAATAAAATAAAATAAAGTAAGTAAGTTCAAAGTAGACGTAATATCGTCGAGAAGAAACCTCTTTAACGGGGAAAACCAAGTACTAATATCAGTGTGAAAAAAAATTAAAAAAACTATAATCAGTTTCACCTGCACTTCTTATGTGGAACTATTTGTAGATTCATAAGCATGAATTAAAACACAGACTATAAGCAAGGGAAGTCAAGTTAGACGATAAACTTGAACAGACTAAAACCAGAAAGGTGGATAAACTGTTTCTAATAGTTTATTGGTATGTTTGTTTTTGTATTCACCTTGTCAAGCTACCTGGTAAAAACTCAATTGAAATTTTGTCTCAAAAGACTTTGGGGGGGGGGGGGGGGAGAAGAGTACTAACCTTTGATGTTCCAATAATTTCCTTCAAATGCTGAACTGCCAGGACTCGGACTGCTGGTTGTGGATGATTCAGACTAAGCAGCAGAGAGGTATCAGAGTCTTGTAGAAACTGAAACATATAGCTCAATTACTCAAAGTCCATTATTAAAAGTATGAAAATAAGGACTCTCTCGAAACTTGTTTTCTGCCATATTCCCATCTGGGAATTCATTTTTCCTCTGCCCCCACCCTCACCTGCTCGTGACTCCCATTCTGCTCAAAACATATTCGCCCCTTCTCCTTTGCTGCTCCCTCACCCTCATGCCTGTTATTTCCTCCATGGATACATTCATTCGGCTCCCTCCCAACCCCTCCTGAAAACCTACCTCTTCCATCAGGCTTTCTCTAGCTCTGCATCCCCTTAGATTCATCACGAGGAGGAAATTGCCTCCTCTCCCTTCCTCAGCGTTCTTCACTTGCTTGTAAATAAAGCTAGACACGTGCACCTGTCTCTTCCCAACTTCAAGAATGTATCCCTGTCTCTCCCTATATTCCCCTCTCCCTTGTCTTTCTTAGATTGTAAGCCCCTTGGGGGAGGGACCCATCTATAAATATTGATTGTACAGCGTCAAGTACATTGCTGGTGCTATATAAATAATTCTAGACGAGTCCTGAAGCTAGAAAAACCCCGACTAGTCCTGTCTGGATTGGGTCGGGGCAGGTGCACTCTTGGCCCAAGCCCCTTGGGTCAAGTTGGAGTTCCCGAAGGCAAAAGGCCCTCTTCCTCACAGAATGCCATGGCATCACAGCTTTTCACAGGGAGGTGGGGACACATGCACACATCAGGCTTTGGCCCAAATGTGGGGCCCGAACAGAGTCCTAAATTTTAAGTATTCACAACAGATCTATAAAAAATAAAAATAAAAATGAACATTTGAATTTCAAGATGCATAACTGTGGTTAAATGACTATTTCAGAACAATGACGGAATACGGTTCTGTATTTAGGCATACCATACTGTTCTAATTATATTCCAATTGTTCATCCTGATACGGTAATGAAGCACCTATACACATTTTGCTCTACAAAGACTATTGCATGTAGCAAGGGATTTTAGGTAAACGCCAATGACTTAATACTGCCAGAACACAAACAGAAACTGCCAAAAGGCAGTTGAAATAGTCCAGATGGCTTCACCTTATCTCATCTGTCTAGCAGGCTGGAATACAGAGTTCTGTGTCATAATTTTGCATGCTAAGTTATCAGTTCGACACCCATTCTCAGGATGCTTCTTTATATAAGGTTATGCTTTTCTCACACTGACCTAAAATGGCTGAAAAAAAAGCTTTAAATCATCATCTTTACTGATCCTCTTTGACCTGGAGCGATCCTTTGAATAGGAAAGTAGATGTAACAATGAACATCTTCTTAAAAACGCAGAATAAATTAAAGATGCCCGGTACTCAACAAAGTGCGAGATTCCAAGGCTCAGTTACCTTGTGAAGACAGCATACTAAACAAGATACATTTTTCCTGCATAACATCGCCAAGATCACTCCAACCATATACTCTTGCCCATGCCCTCATTTTGTATTCTGCTGCAATATCCTCTTCTCTAGCTTTGATAAATACCATCCTTCCCTGTGGATATTCATTCAAAACACGCCTGCTAAATAATTTTCCTGGCTTGTCAACTAACCACGTTACCCTTCTCTTTACTTCCCTCTATCGATTCCCTTTCTCTAATGCAAAAACAAACCACTCTCCATTATTTTAGGTATTCCTCCCTCCTGCCATTGTTTTACTGAAAGGTCGACTCCTGCCTTCACTTTGCCAACAATACCAGACCATGATTGCCGGTTATTTTAACAAATGACCAAACCTCTGCATAATTTCTCCCACACATGGCAAAGCTCTTTCACACAGTAAAGCTCTCAGTAACCACCCTCAAAGCCACCTCATTGTTATCCTTCAAACCTTTCTTTATTATGATTCCTATAAGAAATTTGATAAAATTTAGAAGGGCTGATGTGCTCTGATCACTGTCATTCATGCTGACCTATACCATTTTCACTTTTTCGTTATGCTCCCCACATTAATATTTTACGTCTTCTGTGGTCACATACTTTGTAAGCCTGTTTGGACAGAGATCATCCTCTTATCCTGTGATTATACAGTGTCCTGTCACAATAGGGTTCTAGTCAGTAGCTCTTAGATACTAATGCAATAAATATGAATAAACAAACTGGCATCATTAATCTCCTCACTGAATGTCAACCTTTGAAAAAAAACTGAAGACATGCAATGCTCCAATGGGAATCCCAAATAATTGTGGCTGCTACACGGATACTTGTAGTTTTGAAAGGACAGCTCCTCTTTTTAAGAGAAAGTCCTGAAACAATGTTGGAGCTCATGTATAGTCATCATATCATGACACAGTAGCGCAAGGTAATGCTATGATTATGTCCAAGAAAATAAAAGGTTAATGGCAGGTAATACATGTTTCCATTTAGAATGAAAAACTCACATCAATGATGCTTTTTAAAAAAATTAACAACTGATGCTAACAAACACATCATAGCGTTTGAATTAATGGCAACTAAAGCCAAAAAAGCTGGACAGATGTATTCTTGTAACTTCACCACTGTTTAGTAATCCTAAAGATTTATTAGTCCTAGAGTGTCCAGAAATTGTATCCTTACTTACTTGATATTTACCGCCACTCATTGAAAGAGAAATAAATTGGTGGAAAAGATTTTGTTCAGTTTGATTCTTAACATTTTTCAAATGCTCCTCCAATACAAAGTCCAGTGCTCTCGGATATCTATAGGGAAACATTAAAGAAGAAGAAATTTAAGATTTGGCCTTAATTACATTTACTGGAAACATCCAAACTATGTTAACACATGTCAGTTAATATCCATAAATAATCAAATTTACCCAAGTTACAAGTATCTCAACAGTGTGCGAGTAAGGGTACTCAGGGAATCCATTCTAGAAGTACAAATTGATGGGAGGCTACTGCTTTCAAAGGTGAGAGGATAAACCTACACACTGCAAGAAGCTGCTAACAAACAACTTACTTTCTTTCAAGTAGCCTGATCAGAGAAAGCAGCTGTTTATTAAGCTCATCCATTTTGGTGGGATCAGAGTCATTCTCTAAACCACAGGAGATAAACTCTTCAAGAAGTTTACTAAAACGACAGGAAGAAAAAATGAGACACATCTTAACGTGATAATAATCAACATTAAGAACAGTGACAGTTTGCCCCACTCAGTCCAAAATGTTATAGATACAGATTTTTTCCCTCTGCTACTATTTCAACAAGTTTCCATTCAAAGGAGATTGTATCATTCAGGTCCGAATCTGCAAACACTAAAACACAGGGTTGTCCCTCTTGCTTACTTGACCCTGAACTCGGGCTGCCCGAGAAGCTGGTCCGGAGGCTGCAGCAGGTGCATAATACTGCAGCTCATCTCCTGCCCCTCCTGCCCTGTGGGCAGGAGGGGCGGGATATAAATGTTAAATAAATAAATAAATATTTAATGCTTAGACAACCAAGTGCTCGTAGGATCCAAGTTCTGGATGCCCTGATACAAGGGTAACTACTGTATCACATATCAAGTTTCAATGTAAAGAACCCCAAATGACTATACAGTATAGAAAGTAATTAAGATTAGCTCACCAGGCCAATAAACGATCCAAATCTTTTCCAAGTGGTATATCCGTAAGTATAGCTTCCAGATGTCTTGTGTAGATTTGATTATCTGTCACTTCGGACTCTTCTTGTCCTTATGAGGCATAATTAGAAATATTTTAATAAGAAATATGAACCTTTTTTTAAATTAAAGGCTTCAAAAATTCTCCATGCCGACTACATCCATGTGCTAGGGGAAATAGGCAGTACAGATTTTATAGTGCTCCAAATCAAAGGGGAGCACCATGTCATATAGACCAGTGATTCTCAAACGTCTTTGAATTGCACCCCACTTCCAGTTGTCTCTCATAACTGAGGCCCCACATACATCTTGCTTCCTCTCCCCTTTCCCACCCTCCTATTGCTTCCTCTTCTCCCCACCACCCCGCCCTTGCCACCCCATTATTTTGAAGATTCCTCCTAGCTCAGTGAGAGTGTGGAGCAAACTGTTTGCCAGCTGGGGTCCTTCTTGCACTCCATGCCCCAGAACACCTTCCACGCATCCCTAGTTTGAGAACCTAAGATCTAGGCTGACCCCCTACTTACAACAGGACATCAAATCTCACTCCCATATAAAAACTCAAGCCCTAAATTAATTTTTTTTAAAAAAATCCAGCCCTCAAAATTAAATAAGAGTGCGTAACAGGCAAAGAACAGGAAGGGTCAAGGTGCAGCAGAGGTCCCTGCAACAGCAGAGAGATAATTTGGTGAAACCTAATGACAAGGCTCAAGCAAGTGAGCCATGCCCCCACACCACAGGGAAAAGCAGAAACAACAATGCAAAATTGAGAGTAAGGCTATCTCTAGGTTTAACTTGTCTGGCACTGGTCAAGTCATCGTGACTAGGTTACATTTGACTTTCCCAGTCTATAAAATGTAGTAACATCCTATAAAGTCATGATGATTTCAGATTATAAAATGCACAGTACTAACTCTATGTCTGAAGCAAAAATTAACGATTTTTTTCTATCTACTCCAACAAGTGACATTCTAAGCACAGAACTAAACAAGTCAAGAACCTTAGAGTGTTACGCTGGAATAGACATTATTTTAGAAGGCTAGCTACTTTCATAAAATGAAATTTCAAACTTCTCATTTGCCCTTAAAGGAGGTGCTGACATCTTTCTGGATGTTTAGTATGTTACAAGGCGACTACAGCACAGTATTTAGAAACACATATCTGTTCTACACCCCAACCCAAGCATTTTAAATTACTAAAGTAATCGGACTTAAAATTGAAAAAAATTGTGAAAAAAACATACCAGCATTGCCATAAATAGTGCACCTCACTAGATGAGGCAGCAAGTAACGCAGAAATGGGCTGACATCATAGGCAGCAGAAATTCCACACAGTGTGATAACCAGGTCCGGAATATTACACAGATGATTAAACAGCCTGAACAGGAGAACACCAGAAAGAATGAATGAACATTTCAGAGTTGTACTTTAGTACATATAGAACCGTTCATTATCTAAGACAGGGTTGGGGAACCTCAGACCCGAGGTCAAATGTGGCCCACAACTAATTTTTATGCGTTCCTGAATCTGGCCCCTGGATCGGTTCATACCCCAAGAGCTAATAAACTGACTGGAGGGTAAGGAAGCAGAGACAAGGGCATGCACACCATGATATGGGACAGATCCATCATCTGGATCCTCCTCTTCTTGAGCTAACCCTTTAAGTATTCCCCTTCCCAACTTCTGAGGCCTTAGAAGCTTGCACTAATTTTCAAAGTGGCACCTGAGAGGAAAAAAGGTTCCTCACCCCTGATGTAGAATATTCAACTCTGCAACTCTCTGTCAAGCAACTCAGACTCCTTGAAAAATACAAAGATTAAAACAAATGGCCAGCTTTAACTGAGCCCAAACTTTAGAAAAAAGAAACAAGCTTTTATAAGCCACAGGGGCAAAGGAATTGTTTTTATGTTTAAAAAAAAGATCCAGAGAGTTTATTACAAATAAAAGAAAATTAAAAAATAATATTCCAGTAGGGCAGGGGTGTGGAACCTTTTCCCATCAGGGGGTCACTTTGACAATTAGTATAAGCTTCAAGGTTGCATACAAATAGGAGGCAGGGGTACTTAAGGGGTGGGTGCGTTCAGGAAGAGGAAGGTCCAGATCATGGACCGGTCTCCTCATCTCTCAGCTCATTTTCTCAGTGCTTGGGGATCGGAACTGGATCCAAAGGCCAAATAAAAAACAGATGGGCTGCATTTGGTCCCCAAGCCTGAGGTTCTCCGTCCCTGTAGTAGGGTCTGCAACACTGCCAAGTGTAAGAGAACACTGAAATTAAATATTAATCTTGTGGTCACCACCACCACCTGTCATGGTAACAGGTGAATAAATAGATTTGGATTAATTCTGCAAGGATTATCAAGCTTATTTAGTAGCACAAGTAAAGATCATTCTTCCAAAAAAGGAAACAAAAAACACAGTTTTCTATCAGATTCAGAATGGACACCATAATCCCTGCCATCATAATCTCGAAACTAGACTACAACAATGGAAATAGCAATGACACCAGCCCAAGATTATGCCAGTACAAGAAAGGTTTATTTAGAGAGACATGGTTAAGAGGTGCACTTCTATTAACCAAGCTCTAGAACTCAAATGTCACGAGAGGAAGAGATTCAAATGGAGGAGGGTTTCAGCTAGCCTTTTTATGATCTACAAGCAAAACCTAGAGCTTGCATTATAACAAAGTTAATGAATATGGAAATGAAGAAAGATTACATCAAGATATGTTTACAGAACGTATCATTTTGAATGACAGGTACCGTACATGAGAACAAAACATATGGAACAAAGACATAAATGGTTTATAGAACATACCTATTAATAAATAACGTTTATTGCAGAAACCATACCCCTATTTACCCAGTCTGTCTGTCTCCTCACAAGGTTGGAGCAAGGCTATAACTGTGAAAAAGAGCTGAACAGCTAGCTGTGTAAAAGTTCAGCTTTTCTCTCCTTTTGCCTTGAGTTACCAATAACATTTGCTTACTGGTGGGCTGTTACAAAATTGGCTCGCCTGCTCTTAGGGAGAGTTTCAATGTTAGGTGTAATGAATGGGCGGACTGCCTGTTAAGGTGGGAGCTGCTGTTAGAACAGCTTAGGGGCCTGATACCTACACGGGGAGAGCTCTCTTGCTCATACCATCTGCCTCTAAGGTTCATAAAGTGAGATGGTATGACTGCATTCTCAGTTGGTGCCCCAATACTGTGGAACTCCCTTCTCCTGGAGGTTCATCAGAGCATGAGCCTGTTCATCTTCTGGAGGAAATGCAAGATGCTTTCATTTGGCCAGGCATCTGGCAAGCAGGGTTAGGGTTTGGCATGAGGGATTTTTATTATTTATGTTTTTGTGTGTTGTAACCCACATCGAGGCATCGGAATAGGGTGAGATAACAAGCTGAAATATATAAATTAAAAAAAACTGAAATAAAGCTGTCTGACTCTTCTGTAGTCTGTGAAATGAACTCATCTACACTTACTTTTTTCCAAGTCCTTCTCCCTTTTGGCATTGCAGAAGAACGATGAGGCAGCCTAGCCCTTCCTTGGTAAGAGACGGTGTTTTGATCAAAGTCTTGACGATCTGTAATGCCAAAGAATTCACCAAGGATGACTCCATTGTCACCTTCACTGCCAGCTGGCAGATTACCATGTAGGTTGCAGCTCTGTAATCCACTAAAGTGGATTTCAAACCCTACAAAAAGAAAAAGAATTCAAATACATTTATGCCAGATTTAAGTTCAAAAACATCTTTCCCAAATTACAGATCCACATTCTATTTGCTCACCATATAGAAAATTGCATTTGTGTGGAATCTTCTTAAACTGGATTTCTCTGGCCATGTAAAAACCTCTGACCTACCAGAAATTCACCTTAAGGAGACCTTAAGGAAATGAACCTGGAGAAAATTGATGCCCACATTAAGTTGGCACCAGGTTTCTCTGTCTCCAGTCCCCTTCCATCCCCTCAGGAGCAGAGAGTCAGAGCAGACAGTAGGATACAGCTGTGTGTGTTTGGTGTGTGTAATCCTGGCATTCTGAATCGAGGAGTTTTGGATGGGCTGGAAACAGGACCCACCCCGGACAGTGAGTAAACCAGGCGGGGGCCGGAGGTGGCCAGGGGGCTCCAGCCCCGTGTCAGCCCCCCCACCTATAATCCTGCCCGGAGTAATTTGCAAGAACACGAGGGGGGGGAAGGGGTAGAACACCCAAGTTCTCCCCCCCACTTTCGATTCTTGCAAATTATTCATGAGAAATTTCCGAGGCCCCCCCCGCCACTTCAGCCCTACTTGAGACACCCAGGGAGCAGCCACAAGATACTAACCCAGTTTGAGCAGCGTTACCCCACATTGGGCAGCCTTATTTATTTATTTATTTAGAGGATTTATACCCCGCCCCTCCTGCAAAAGCAGCCCGGGGCGGCTTACTACAATAAAAACATAATAAAAACAGTTTAGAACATCCAATATGATAATATTAAAACAGGGCTAAAATAACAGATAAGGTAATAAATAGTAGATAGGTGGGGGAGCTAAAAAAAACCTCACCCTCCCCTCCCACCCTCCCCAAAG
>QEPC01010682.1:3534761-3549427 GCA_003113815.1 Sphenodon punctatus
TTTTTTCAGCAGGGGGCGCACCACAGCCTCCTTGAGGCAAGGCGACAACCTCCCCTGCTGCAAGGACGCGTTCACTACCCTCACCAGCACCGTTCCCAATGTCTCCCTGGAAGCTTTTACTAACCAGGACGGGCACAGATCAAGTTCACAACATGTGGCCTTCACAGACCCCAGGACATCCGCCGCATCAGCCGGCGTCCCTTCCTGAAACTCCTTACGCCCTGATGTAGCGCATCATATGGCTGGGGGGCTGCCAGATGTTCACCCCACCCTGGAGCATGCGGCAAGCTGCTACACAATGCATTAGCCGGGGAAGGCCGGAGACACAGAACGTAGTAGCATTGCCCAAAGTGGGGTAACGTTGCCCATATTGAGTTAAGTGGCCACTGCCCATGTTGCCGGTCCTTGGGCTGCTGAAGGTATATACTATATTCACATGCTGCCAAGAACAGATTAATACACTCAAAGGTCCTGATATTTTTAGCTATGTGGGGATGTATACTTTATACACCTCAAATATTTGAGTTATGGGGGTTCAGAATCCTACTTATTCAGATTAAGAACCAATACATCACTATAAACCTGTGGCTGAGGAAAAACAAATTAATTCTATTTATTCCAAAATTCAAGCTATTCAGCTTCTACTGAATTGGATTCCATTGTATTTCCTTTTCACCATGTTAAAGCTGAATTAAGTAACTTATCCTCAATCTTCAGGAGACATAAAAAAGATATTCACTAGACATTCATATACCTATTACATTAGGTATATGCATACAGGGATACATAAACAAGCTAACACTGTGGTATTTCCTATGACACCCCTTTAAGTACGTAAGAACTGCCATAGGGAATGAGACCAAAGATACATCTGCTCCAGTATCTGGTCTCTGACAGTTGCCGATAGTGGGTGATTTAGAAGCAGCATATGAAAACAACATAGCTCTATTGGATGATCTATACCATGTCATCCATTTCCAATGGCCAGTACTCAGAGATTAGCGATCCTGAGCATAAGATTGCACACATTCCCATACCATTTGTCTTAGCATCACTGACATGCCTATCTTCCATGACTTCAACTAACCCTTCATTTTTTAACAGAGATACAGCTGGCCTACACAGTATATCCCACAGCAATGATTTCCACAAATCATTCAGACACCGTATGAAAATGTACTTCCTTTTCTTTGTTTTAAACCTGCTGTATGTTAATTTCAGCGGGTTCCCCCTTCCTACTTGTAGTAAGAGAAAAAAACAAAAAATAAAAACTTATCTCCCCTCCTGAAAACTGTTTTTGTTTGTTTTCTAGGTGATTTTAGAGCAGCCGCTACTGGTTCCCCTTCATGTGTCTTTTCTCATTTTTACCTTCCCCTTTTAAAATTGTGTTAAAATGATTTTATATATGGTGTGTTATTGTATTTTAAATGTTGTAAAGCGCTCCGAGCACCATCTAGCAGAGGGGTGCTGTATTTATAATTATTATTTTTTTATATGAGCCCAATTAGTTGTGATCACTGTTGTTGCCCTTCACAATTAGCATCTTTTCCAGTTCTACTCTGTGCCTTCAGAAATGTGGCAACCAGAACTGCCCACAGTAACTCAAGGTGTAACTCCATGTGCTTTAATAGTAGAGTTGTGATGTTTTCTTATTATCTTTTTCTAATCCTTAGTAGTTCCTAATATTCTTTGCCTTTTTGACTATGCAGTACACTGATGGTTTCAGCAAATTACTAGCAATGACTCTAAAATCTCTTTCAAGAGTGGCAAAAGCCAACACAGAATCCAAATAAAGTGAGCTGTATTCTGTTTATTGCCTTTAGATCAATTTACTCTAATAAACCCCTCTGAAAAATTAATTACTGGAATCTAACCAGCAAAATAAACCAATCTGTATTATACAGAAAAATGAGTCAAGTACCTTTTGAATATAAGGAAGCAATCTGGAGATGATTGTGTCTGTTATCTTCTCTACAGCCCCAAGAGCAGACACGATTGTTGAGGCGTAAAAGGTAAAAAGGACTCTCATCTGAGATGTGCTGCCAAGATTCACTGAAAAGGCCTAGGAGTGAAGGAGGGAGGGGGGAAAAGTGACTTATGTATTACATCTGTTATTCTTCTGAGATGAGAAGATTTTCTTTTTGTCGTTGACTTAAAAAAATATTCTGACTAATAATCAATACAATAAACATCCTCCTTTTGGAGAAAGTATAAACCAAACAGTTCTGTCAACCAGGCACAGAGAAAAAGTGTCAAGTTTTTTAAAAACAGCTTTATGGGTATTGTTTTCAAAAAGACAAACTTTTGCACAACGACATAATAAATATTACCTCCAACACTTCAAAACCACATTTGAAATCCATGAAAATTGCTGAATTTCTATCCAGGTGCAAAAATTATATGCATATAAATGATAGAAATCAGTTTAATAAAAGCAAATAAGCTTTCCCCATATATATTCCAATAGAAACTTTCATACAGACTATATTACTGGAGGTCCTTGAAAGACTTTAGAATCATCCATGAACCACATTACCTCTCCAGCAAGAGCCTAATATGCAAAGAAAATTGTATCTGCCTTGATTTTATTTTAATACTTCCTTTACCCCGATCTGAGATTTTTCTGATGCATTAGCAATTGGCATAATACCACAGAAAATGGACTAATTATTTGATCCAGTATCGAAGACCGTAGGACCTAGGTTCTCAATTATACTAATTTCTACTATTAAGGACAATCATCTGCATAAATTATCAGAACGAGTTTAAAGAAAAATGATTTTACCAACAAACAATTCAAAACATGCATAAATAACATTCTGATACACAAATGAGTATTACTGTGTCCTATAACGGGTGGGAAAGGATGAAGGAGACATATACACACCCATTGTGCTTGGAATAATTTACAAACCTTCACAGATTTTGTGACTAGACTGCATATGAAATCCATGAAACCCAGGTCTTTGTAGCAGTGTGTTATCAATGTGCCCCGAGCAAGAGGGACTCCAGTTTTCTGTTTGTGACAAAATCATGGAAAAAGGATTAGAAAAAATGCAACAATTAGAATAGTCTTAAGTAGAAAATCAAAACCCATTAAATTAACTTTATTGATCTCCCCAAACCATATTTAACGATGGGTAAGGATACAATGGTGTATATCCCAAACCTGCAAATATTTACACATATCCATCACTTTGCTTCCATGGGTAATTTCAGATGTTACGAAAACGCCTTTCACCACAGTGGATCCTCTGTGGCGGCATTGTTCCCGTGAACGTCTGTTTGACCCCCACCAGATGTTCACCACAGTGAATCTCTGGCAGGGGTCAAACCTAATCACGATTCTGAACCTCCGGTCGGCCGTCAAGAACCGTGGTTAGAGTGGCCACGATCCAGAAAGAGGCAAAAGTAACGTCAGTTACCTTGCCCCAGTCCGGAATTGTGCCCCAAACCACGGTACGGGATTGGACGCAGCAGCCTCATTGACCGCTACGCCCACCCATCTCCCTGTGGGTGGGCTGCCGAGGGAGTGCGGGGGGGGCGGGGCTGTGCAGCCACACATCAGACCGCACAGCCCCGCCCCCTCCCCAATTCCCCAGAGCAATGGAGTCGGTACATCTGAAGGACGGCCGGCTTCATCATGGACCGGGATCTGAGAGAGATCACGGTATAGGGTTCAACGTAGCTGGCCTCCGGGTCCGCCACGTCTGAAAATACCCTATGAGCAGCCCCATTAAGCCAAAAGTACTTTGATCTCTAGATGCCTTCTTATGATAGCAATTATGCATGTGTGTTTACAGGAAACAGACCCTAACATTGAATAAATAATAGATACTTTTACCAGAGATATTTATCATCCATTAGTTTCATAAAAATTCTACTGCTAGTAAAAAATAAAATAATACACCACAAATTTTAAAAGCAGGCCCCTTTTGTCAAAACAAGAGATTTTTTAAAAAGGAATTTTCCTTTAAAAATAAAGTATGATCAGTCAGCATTTAAGCACCAGCATGGAAACAGATTTTAAGTATTGCTACACATCATGAGAGAGTGTGCAAATACTGTGGACTATGCTAATGGATCTGACAGCACGGCTAAAACCTTAATGAATACAATTTGTCACGCTGCCTTTGAACTGCACCTTCTCGCTACTTTACCTGAATTGGATGCAACCAGTGCCATTTATGAGTTGGGTCGCTAATTTTTAAAAGCTGAATAACTCGCACAAACAAGTTAGTCTCGTGATAAGGCAAAACACAACCAACCAGACTGTCCTGGTTATAAAGATGGATATGAAACCTAACAGAGAAAAAAAAACAAGAAGATATGATGTTAAATACAATAAGACACTTTGAAATACAATGTTCAATGGTATTCTTCTTGCAAGAGATTTTTTTCCTCATTTTCTTTTAAATAGCAGGGAGCATAGGAATCGATTCATACTGGATCAGACCACTCGACCATCTACTCCAAAATCTTGTCCAGCAATGGCCAGTACCAAATGCACTGGAAAAAAAGCTCAAAAAACTTGACATTTGCCACAACTGTTTTGTAATCCAGCAGCTGTAATCCAACCCTTTCATGCCCTACTGTTTGTACTGGTAGCATAACTGTATGTACTGACATGAGAGATATGACTTATTTGACTATGGCTACCTGTGAATCAACCACTCAAGACACTTCTGTGCTGGTTTAAGCATAAAATAAGGGGACAAATGGATCAGGAACAGTGAAATATTTTCATCCAGCTGCTGGTTCACGGCTTTACTCTGAACACTTCGTTCTAGGACTTTTGACATCTGACTGAACAACGAAGACTGAAACAGCTCAAACGTAGGATCAATCCCAATCAGCTCTTCTAAGCCAGTACACCCTATGAAAAAAATGAAAGAATGTCTTAAACAAAACAGTTGACCCGTCTTAAACAAAACTGTTCACCCAACAGTTTCCTCAACACCGGAGAATCAACAATATTTGATTAAAATATCTTATGCTACACTCCTGTTGAACTTCATTTCCTTGACTGAGTGCATCTGCATCACACAAATCACAATATTGCAGTAAGCATTCCCTTTCTCTCCCATAACTGTAAGGTTCCAATATACTCAAAAGAATATATTTTGATACTACAGAAAGCTGTGAGAATTAGACCTTTTGAGTACACAAGCACAGCTCACTACGAATCCAAGTACTGGACTGGAAAGCAAGAACGCCAAGTTTCCAGACAATCCAGACTTACACGCTCTGGCCAAATGAGAACTTGGACAAGTTTCTCCATCCCCAGGGCTGTGTTTCCCACCTCTATAAAAATGGGACTTGGAGAACCCAGCTCACATGGAGTGGTGACCAGGTGTAAGGAAACAGTATTACTGTCTATAAATACATGAGTATCCAAAATGGAATTTCCACCAGATGTTTACTGAATACATCTGAACACCTGTGCATTTGCTGTATTTATAAAGTTTTTAAATAGCTAAGCAAAAATTGCAACACATCTTTCCTTCAAAGATGCATAAGATTTATAAAGCTCTAGAACTAAACTAAGCAAGTTTACTACTTAACTAAAATGCAGTATAATATACACAGGAAAAATTTAAAGGATAGTGTATTAAAAAGTGGTAGAACTACAAAAATTATTTTAAACCCTCAAACAGCAGAAGCTAAATGACAAATGTGGAAATGCACATTATCAGCTTATGAAAAAAATGCTCAACTATGTTGATACTTTTATACATAAGATGAAAGTATAAAGACACACACATAAAGACTTAAAGTGCAAAGACTCACACCCATAGTTAACTGTACACATTGAGCAGTTCCACTGAAGGATCAATGTCAAGAGAAAGTAGAACCAATAAAATAACGATGCATCAAACACACACAGTACACAGGATGAACAAGAGACAATTACTGGTTTCCTCAATCACTTTTAGGGTGACAAGAGGCATCACTGCTGCGAGCCGCTTACCAGGTCTGCCACAGGGAGGGAAACTGCAGCCGCCTGCACAAAACAAATGTGCAGGTTCGCGTTGACCCGCAATTGTCGTCAGGGATTGGGCCCAGGGCACATCGTGAACCAGCCACCTACCTGCCCCAGGGAAGTCACAGACCAATATTTGGTAGCAGGGAAACAGCCACAGTGGACCACCATCACGTCTGTTTCTAGTCCCCTTAGTAACGTGTTACGCATAAAACACTAGTCTTACATTTTTAGACAAGTGTGATTTTTAAGTAGACCATGCCCATAAAGTTACACTTACCAATTGCAAAGAAGGTGTCTCTGTCAATACTTGCAGCTTCCTTGCAGTCAAACAGCAAAGATGCTGCTTCATTTCGAGACAAGAGACTGGGGTCATTTTGAGGAAGGGCAAGGCGTTTCAGCTGGTAGGCCAGGGATGTCATCTTTGATATTTCTGTGAAGAGCCCTAAACAAAGAAACACACAAGTGAAGCAACTTTATTTGCTTTAGCAGAAGAGTTTTACCTGTTTTGGGGTCTGCTTGGTTTTTTGCACATTCTGATTTCACCAACCAAAAAATTATTATAGCAGCCATGGACAGGTTAAACAAATCCTTATAATCGCCTTGATGTTGGTAGTAAATTAAAGGACAGGAGACTGGTGTGCAATGTCTACTTCTGATATTCTGACCAGTAATGTTTCACTGTGCTCCATAGGTGTCCTCTGGGTGCCCCCTCCTGTTAATGCCTCTTGTATCAAGGGCACATTCTCACAAAATGTTCCTTATACGTGGGTAACACCACAGATAAGAAAACCCCTAGGTGGTTTACATGAGGGGAAACACCATTCCTGCAACCACTTCACTAGGAAATAATTTAACTCCAAGACACAAGTGGTCACACCAACATAAACTAACCCAAGGGCAAGGAATGTTTCACGTAACCCTGCTCTGTCACTAGAGGTTCTCAAACCCTGGGCAGTAAGCCCAAATGGAGTCATGTCAACTGCAAGAGGAGTTGCAATCCTGATATTCAGTGTGCCCTGCAACTCTGTTGCTGTCTGGGATAATAGGTATATGTGTAAACTCAAAATGGGGTCATGCAGGAACCACCACTAGAGAACAGTGGATCACAACCAAGGTTCCTCAGCATTCCAGTGCTCCTCAGCAAGCTGCCAGGTGTGCCCGATCGCTCAGTCAACTGTGCCCTTCAAAGTCACAGCACAACTGTTATAATGGATATTAAATTTAATATGATCAGCTCTACCCCAGAATTCAAGTCCTCTGGGGTAGAAACCGCCTTGATCTTGGGTGAACTCACACATTAATTATTAATTATTATTATTATAAGCATTTATATATAGCGCCAGAAATGTACCTGGCGCTTTACAGAGAATAAAATAGACACGGTCCCTGCCCGAGAACTTACAATCTAAAGGCAGGGGGAGGGGAGACAAGGAAGGGGGAACAGAGGGAGAAACAAAGGATGCAATATTCACGAGGATGCGAGAACTCAGGTACATGTTCTTGGCTTGGTTACAGTAAATAGGAGTTTGCAGATAACAACAGGTAGGGGATAATCCTGGATGGGGGTGATTAGCAGCAGTTAGGAAAGGAGGAGCGGAAGAGGTGGGTTTTGAGGAGGGACTTGAAGGTGTGGAGGGTGGGGGCAAGGCGGATAAGGGCAGGGAGGGAGTTCCAGGCGTGCAGGGTGAGGAAAAAGTGACGAAGGCGGTTGGGGGAGCAGAGGAGGCGTAGGAGGGTGACGGAGGGGATGGAAGAGGAGCGGAGTGCTCGAACAGGGGTTTGGAGGGAGAGCAGAAAGGCAGGGGGGAGCGAGGTTGTGAAGGGCTTTGTAGGTGAAGATGAGGAGCTTGTGCAGAATACGCTCAGGAAGGGGAAGCCAGTGGAGGGAGGAGAGGCCGCACATGGTCAAAGCGACGGGTTAGGTGGATGATCCTGGCAGCAGAGTTTTGAACATAGATGAGGGAAGCAAGGTGAAAGCAGGGAAGGCCAGCGACGAGGAGATTACAATAGTCAAGGTGTGAGATGACTAGGGCGTGGATGAAAGATTTGGCAGAGGAGACAGACAGAAAAGGGCAGATCTTAGCAATGTTGTGGAGGGAGAAGCGGCAGGATTTGACCACGGAGTCAATGTAGGGTTTGAAGGTGAGGTGTGAGTCAAAAATGAAGCCCAAGCTACAGGCTTGGAGGACGGGGAGGATGGAGACCCCATCAATGGCAATTGACGGGGAAGAGGAAGAGGCTGGATTGGGAGGGAAGATATGAAGTTCAGTAAATAAAATCTGAGTTTGTATTTTAAAACCTGATTTCCAATCCCCACTTTCACCCCAATTAACCACTTACACACAAACATGGTACTTGGGGTTTGGTAATAACTTGCATAAACTGGGGTTGGGACCCTTGCCCAGAAGCCACCCCATTGTGCAAAGCATGATTCGACTCCCCCCCATCCACACACTTCCTGTGTGTCATTTCTCCTCAAATTATTTGTTGCCATTTTCATTTGCTTGATTTTATTTTCCATGATCCTCAGAGGACTAAGAAAACCGGGATCATGTGCACACGTAACATAAAACTGGATCATGTGCACACGTAACATAAAACTGGATACTACTCTCTCCCCACTTTGGAGGACTGGATCGCATCTATTTCTATGTTCTGTACAGCGCCAGGAACATGGCTGGTGCTATATAAATGTTTATAATAAAATAATAATGATAATAATAATAATAATTAAAAGCAGAAACCAAACCTGGAGATTTACCGGGGCCAAAAGTGAAGACAAAATAAATCCAGGCCAAGCCGTTAAAATCGGATTTTACATTGTGTGTGTGAGTTCACCCCTTGTGTTTATACAGCTTCTGGCAGAAGCAAGCCCCCTACAGCATGTGACTGCGGAAGCAGGGTACTCCGCAGCCCCACCAGTCAGGTATACGGGGCAATAACACGCAGCAAGGCCGGGCGGGGGGGAAATCGTGCTTCTGGAGAGGAACCTCTTGTGTCCAATTTAAAATCCTCCCCTGCCCGGGACTGGCAGCCTTTCCCACAGCATGATCGGAGGTGCGTGCAACGGAGCTGCGCTAGAGAAGATGCTGGTGGGAGAGCGGAGGGGAGAGGTCTCCGCGCATGCGGCAGCTCCGCAGTGCTACCGGAGGAGGGGGAAATAACCCTAGCGGTGCCTGTGGCGCACTGCGAGGGGGATGGGTCTGCGTCCAGGGGCTTTCGTGCAGAAGAGGAGACCCGCACCCTCCCCTGGGGACACAGTAAAGAGATCGCTACAGAAACTAACCTCCGGCGCGCGGACCTCTCACTTCCCGGCGGCGCGTGCTCCAAAAAGCAGCAGCCCCCGTTCCACGTGCGAGACAGACACTTCCCCCTTGACCCGGAAGCGCTGAACATGGGGGCAGGGAGGTGCTTCCGGGGGAGGGGTACGGAGCACGGGACGTAAACTCTTGCAAAGATCAGGGGGGGAGCCGCTTTTCTCCGCGCGTCGGGTCCCTGCCACGCGCTCGCCTTCCCCGGCGCCCTATCGAGCGGAACTTCGCTCCATTGTAAGCGCTGGCAAAGCGGCCGGCGGAGTCAGGGTTTCATTGTCCAGTATCAGGGGCTGTTGGTGCCGTCTCTCCCCGCCTGGTCAGGGGGCTTTTCTTTTTTTAAAAAAAACACAAAAAACTCAAGAGGTTCTTTATGCGTCTTACATAAAATATATGGGGCTCTTCTGCACCGTAGTTGGAAACTTTTAACGTTTAAACCAAAGCCCCGAGACGGGGGGGAGAAGAGGAGAATGGGAGCGGAGACTGAGCCCCCTCCCCCCCTCTCCTTAGCTGTGTCCTCCAACCACTAAGCGAACCCATTCCCTGTCTTTGCTTAAAAGGGCACGGCACACGTACCTCTGGTGAGGGGGGGGGGATCCACACGGGCTGGGATGAGTGCGCTTGTGCCCCCACTCATGTGCCACCTACTCCTACCCACACAGCATCCCAGAGTTTTCCCCCAATATGCTGTGCAGGGGCATGAGTGGGCAGTATGTGGGTCATGGCAGCGTGTGCCCACCCCGCCTTCAAATAAACCCTCGGGTGCGTGGGCGCATGCCATTTAAAAATGACCTAACTCCTGTCTTGCCTCATGAAGGACCCCTGTGAGGTCCGAAAGCTTGCATACCTCCACCAACTGAAGTCGGTCCCAGGGCCGGTCTTAGGCATATGCAGTCGCACATGGCCCCACACCGACCTAGGCTCCATGCCTGCGGGTGGCAGCCCTGGCAAATTATTTAAATTAGGCCTCGCACCAAGACTGCACATGGTCCAGCGAATCCTGGGGCCGGCCCTGGTTTGTCCAATAAAACATATTGCTGTGTCTCTGTTGTCACCACAGGCACAGATGTTGTTGTTTTATTGCACAGCTGTTCTGAAGGTGTTGGACTGATCTGGAGAGTATTATTTATATAATTACTACCATGTCTCCTGCTTGTTCTGACATGTAGCTCATCTGGCAAATCAGAGGGCATGCTGTGATACCAATTGAGATTCTAGCTTGTCACTTTTAAACATTTACTGTGAGCATCTTTTTCTGCACTAAGGCATTGTACAACCCCATTTTTTTAAAATGTAGCTTTAGTATGGGTGTGATCCTCGCTGTATTATTTTATTTATATGCCGCTGCCTCAGGCATCTCGGGGCGGCTAACAACATTTAGAAAACATATTAAACTACACAGTAATAAAACTACAATTAAAACAACCTAAAAAGCCCATACCCACCCTAACCCACCCCATCTCCCTCAATAAAGGCCCGGTGGAACAGCCAGGTCTTACACTGTCTGCTGAAAGGGAAGGTTGGTAATCAAGTAAACCTCCAACGGGAGGGAGTTCCGCAGCCGCGGCACAGCCACAGAGAACACCCTCCTCATGGTGGACACCCCAGGGACCCTGACGAGGGCACCCCCAGTCGACCGCAGGGGCCCATCCAGGACCCAGAGGGTGAGGCAGGCCTGCAGGTAGGTGGAGCCCAAGCCGTTTAGGGCCTTAAAGGTCAACACCATTAAAGTCAATAGAGTATTTTCCTATTGATCTTAACTGGTTTGGATTGCATTCTGAGTGTAAAGAATGCACATCCCCCATGGGAAACAAAAAGATAAACATTTTTACACTGTGTAGACTAGACAGGAATCAGAAAACAACTTAGAAAAAAATAGCACAGATTAAAATAATCACCCATTAACTAGCAGTACAGTTTACCTACACGTAGCCATCCCCTAGCAGTTGGCCATAAACCCTAACCAGCCCCTTTGGGGTAATGTGTGGTAATTTACCTCTGGATAAAAGTTCCCACACACTAACAAGGCAAGTCTGATAATGCTTCTACGTGATAAAATAGAGCAGAGGTAAATAATCTCCAGGTAGAACTGGCCACATGAAAAGGCTTTAAACTGTATTTTGAACATTCCCTTGGGAACGGAAATATTGACGACGCTGAAGACAATGACAGAGTTGGTGTAGGTATGTTATCTTGTCTATTGGAAAATCCATTGCTGCTTCACACATGCATAAGCTCTATCCACAGTTGCATACCAGAGCTAATAATAAATAGGAAGTTCATTGAAATGTCTGGAGGAGGCTATCTTGAGAATTTCAGCAACCTTAATTCAAAACCTTATTTTGCTGCATTAGAGATTGATCAAGAGGACTATAAAATTGATGCTTTAATTAAATAATTGGGATTGCTCATGCAACAGGCTTTTAACACATAGTTACAAATTCGCAAATAAGTAATCTACTTATTTTTTTCAGTAAAACAACACTAGTTTGATATTGAAATTAATCTAACAGCCTATGATTTTACATGAAGTTTGAGTTAGGTTTATTATTATTATTATTATAAACATTTATATAGCGCCAATAGTATGACCTGGTGCTGTACAGAACATAGAAATAAATGTGGTCCCTGCCTGTGACTTACAATCTAAAAGACAAGGAGGGGGAGACAGTGGGAGAGACAGGGGAGAAGACCAACAAACAACAAACATTCAAGCGGATGCGAAGTCTCAGGTGCGTGTGCTTGGCTTGGTTACAATCAGGTTGGTTGCAGCAGTCTGCAGAGGAGGGCAGACAGTAAGTATATGGGGAACGACTAGCAGGCATTGGGAAAGGCGGCGAGGAAAAAGTGGGTCTTGAGGAGGGATTTGAAGGAGCGGAGGGAGGGGGCAAGGCGGATGTGGGTAGGGAGGGAGTTCCAGGCATGGGGGGCAGCGAGGGAGAAGGGTCGAAGGCGGTTAGGTGAGCAGGAGAAACGAGGGAGAGTGAGGGAGGGGACAGAGGAAGAGCGGAGAGCGCGTGCAGGAGTGCGTAGGGAGATTAGGTCCGAGAGGTAAGGGGGAGCTTGGTTGTGGAGTGTTTTGAACGTGAATACCAGGAGTTTAAACAGGATACGTTCAGGAAGGGGGAGCCAGTGAAGAGAGAAGAGGAGAGGCTGCACATGGTCGAAGCGACGGGCAGAGTGAATGACCTTGGCAGCGGAGTTTTGGATTGCGATAAGGGGGGACAGGTGAGAGCAAGGGAGGCCAGCAAGGAGGAGGTTGCAGTAATCGAGGCGAGAGAGAACCATGACATGAACAAGGGTTTTGGCAGAGGAGGTAGAGAGAAAGGGGCGGATCCGAGCAATGTTATGGAGGGCGAAGTCTTGAGTTGACGTCGGGACATCCAGGCGGAGATATCAGAGAGGCAGTTGACGAAGCGTGAGCGGACAGAAGAGGATAGAGAGGAGGTAGAAAGGTAGAGTTAAATGTTAATTGTTAAAGTTAATTAATAAGTTGAAATGTGAGCAACCCTGAACCTAAGGGAAAGGGTGGGATACAAATTGAAATGAATAAAATGATTTTAAATAACGTACAAGGGTTTAGTGACCGAACATCTGAATGTATGAGTTTAACCACCTTACACTTAATGCTACAGCTTTGACTTACTGGGTGAAGCCACACAAGACATTACTGTGAGATGGGCAGTCTTACCCCAGTTTGGGCACCATTGCCGCAAGATGCAGTGGCTCGTATGCTTGGTGGTTGCCAGATGTACACCCCACTGTAGGGTGGGGCAGCCAGTTGGCTGCTATGTCCTGTGTCCTTGGAAAAAGGCTGGGTGCCTGCACGCGTAGCCAATGCTTCGACCTGCACCCTCCCAGTTTCCCGGTGGGGTTGGGGTGGATAGATCCTCTGCCCTGCTGTCCACACTGGCTTTGTAATGTGGCAGCTGAAATTGCCCACCTTGGGGCATATGGGATCAGTTGTGTCCGGGCTTGTTTAGCTGTACCCACAGAAGCCACTTGGACTTCTGCCTATGTGAGAAACGGAAAGGGTGCAATCCTGAACCCATTTAATTCAATGGCAAAACTCTCATTGACTTTAATGGTGGAGGACTGTGACCACAAACTGAACCCAGACTTTGGAAGGGAACAAAAAATAAAAATTCTTCATTTATATCATAATCTTGGCTGCTTAGCCCTGCTGTTTGTATTTAGTATTGGCACACAACCCATTGGAACAAATGGGACTTACACCAATGCTAAGGGCTTAACTCCCACCAGCACTAGGCATTCAGAGAATTGTTCTGTTATTTGGTGCTCTCGGATTCTGCCTTCCATATAGAGCACCTATCATCTACAAACACCTGAAGCATGACGATGAGTCCTGGGAAATTCTCTGGAGAGGGTGTTTATTACATTAACCCCACGGGCGTGTTTCCATCCTTAAGAACAGGCCCTGAAGAATACAGGTTGCCATAGCAGTTTGGAAGATACATAAAATCTCTTAAGAGAAATGCATTCTCTTGTAAAACATATTTAGGGTGTCGCTAAAGGGAGGTCTTGATCAGGTGTGGAGTCAGTGCCATCATGGTAGACACAGCAGTCACTGGGAATGCCAAGTTGCTTTTAACTCACTTGCAAACATATTAATTGCCAGGCTAACAGCCCTGAAGGTACTGGTCATCATCATAGATCTCTAATGTCACCAGTTCAGCATCTGGGAAGTGAAAGGGTGGAACTGAATCAGTACAAGTCTCTTCTCCACTTAAAACATTTTCACATATCCCCTCTATCATCTCTTCTCCAAGCTGAAGAGCAACTCTGAGTGGGCAGCTGTCAATCAACTATATGTCTACACATGTCTGACAAAAATGACTGCTGTGAATTTTAGCAACAGTTTTGTTATTTAGGAGACTGAGAGATATGAAAGTCTGTGTATACCATGTAATGAAGTAAATAGGAAAGAGCATAAACATTGCCAAATTAGATGTAAAACATTAATAAGACAGGCCAAGAGGGAATTTGAGGAGCAACTCGCTAAATCAGAAGCAAGAAGCTTGCTAGACAGTCAGTTGGGCCATCGGATGACCAGGGGGTGAAAGGGGTGATCAGGAAGGATGAGTACATTGCAGAGAAGCTGAATGAATTCTTTGCTTTGGTCTTCACCGCTGAGGATGTTGGGGAGATGCCCATGCAGGACCACGTATTTGCAGGTGAAGAATTGGAAGAACTGTCACAAATAAGTGTGACTGGGGGCGCAATGCGCATGCGCGACTAACTAGCCGCGCCGAAACCACGCTCCCCCGGCAAACCCGCTCCGGCGCTACAAAAAACAAAAAAAACCTAAAACTAAACAAAATAAGAGAAAGGAACAGCTGCAAGAAAGT
>QEPC01010682.1:3549527-3578873 GCA_003113815.1 Sphenodon punctatus
GGCACGTCTGTTTGGGTCGCTTTTCCACCCCCGCGCATGGTTGCGCTGTTCACCCCCCCTGGGGGTTCACTGTGGTGAACCGCCCACCCGTAACGTCTATAATCACCCAATGTTAAGAATGCCTCTACATAGATTTATGGTACAACCGCACCTGGAGTATTGTGTGCAGTTCTGGTCTCCCCGTCTCAAAAAAGACATAGCTGAACTAGAAAAGGTACAGAGAAGGGCAACAAAAATGATCAAGGGCATGGAACAGTTCCTGTATGAAGAGAGGCTTGATAAGTTGGGGCTATTCAGCTTGGAGAAGCGATTACTCTCAGAGGGGATGCAATAGAAGTTTATAAAATCATGAGTGGTGTGAAACACGTAAATAGGGAGCAGTTATTTACCTTTCTAAGAGTACTAGAACAAGGGGACACTTAATGAAATGAACTGGCAGCAGATTTAAAACAAATGAGAGAGGTTGGGTTTTTTTCACTCAGTGCTCAATTAATTTGTGGAATTTGCTGCCAGAAGCAGTGGCAGGAGCAGCTAGTGGGTTCTGATGTTGGAGGGGCACTGGTTTTGGAAAGGGATTGGAAAATTCTTGGAGAATAGGTCCATTAATGGGTATTAGCCAAGTAGGTTTTGGGGATGTAACTTCTTACTGTTGGGGGCCAGAACAACAGGGAGTGGATTGCCCATTGTGACCTGTTGAGTTCCTCTCCCAAAAGATGGAGATTGGCCACTGTCAGCGACGTGATGCTAGGCTTAATGGACCGTTGGTCTGAGCCAGTATGGCACTACTTATATTTTTATGTTCTCCACTTAAACATTTTCTAATGCAGGCAGCTGAGTGGGCAGTTGTCAATCAACCATATGTCTATGCATGTCTGACAAAAATGACTGCTGTGAATTTTAGCAACACTTTTGTTATTTAGGAGACGGAGAGGTATTAGAGGCTGTATGCTAGATACAGAGTAATGTGAGAAGATACCCCTGTCAGATAATCCACTGGAAGAAAAGGGAAAAAAACCCACCAATGGCAGATGTTAGTCGTGTTGATCACATAGCTTAGTCCACTACTGGAAGGCTCTTGCATACCATGGTAACAAAGTCTGTTACCATAAAACAGAATAGCCAGACAGTCCATCTGAGACCCAAGAGGAGTGCAGATTGGCTCTTATAGGCATGATTCAAGCTGTGTCTGGGTGTTTCTTCATCATACTTTACTAATTCTATAAACATGATTTAAAGAATATAACACATACGGGTAGGAATAAAAACGTAGCTGTGGAGATCTAAAGACGCTTCACATTCCATGCTGTGCCTCAGTCCAATAAATCCTTCTCTATACTAACACTAAGTTAATTACTGAGAGGCAGCATGTTCTGAAAATGGATCAGCAACAGACCCTATATGATACAGCTGTCAGTTCCTACTGCACAGTTGTTTGAGCCTCTACGTGCTAGTCAGCCAGCCAGTTGCTAGATTTTTTTGAAGGCTTGGGATCAACCACAGTTCTTTCTCGAATGAGAAGTAGCATTATCTATATCTACAGACACTAAATATAAATAATGTTCCTTCATAGCAGACTGGCTGTTTGAGCCAGTGCCATTTCTCTTTCCTTTTCACTTTAACTTCCTTATTCAATATCTGATCCATCAGTCTTTTCCAAACAGGCCAGCAGACAGTTTGAGCTATAGGTAAGTTGCAGCACCGATGGTCTCACATTCATTCCTGAAAATACAAATGCTGATTTTTCAATAGGAAAGGATGCAGTCAGTGGTGTAGCTACTATGGAGTGAAGATGTTCCACTAAGCCTGGGCCCCACACTCTAGAGGAGGGTGGGCTTTGCAAGTAGCCTGAGCACCACTAGGAAATTTTCAGAGTGGGCAGGGAAAGGAAGCAAGAGCAGGGCCAGCACTCTCCCCCTCTCTCTGAAAATTTCCTAGTAACACTCGGGCTGTTTACAAAGGGCCCTACCATGTCTTCAGAGTTGGTGGGGTAGGAATGCTGGCCATTATTATTATTATTATTATTATTATAAACATTTATACAGCGCCAGCCATGTACCTGGCGCTGTACAGAACATAGAAATAGACGCGGTCCCTGCCTGTGGCTTACAATCTAAAAGACAAGGAGGGGAAGACAGGGAGAGGGGACAGTGAGAGAGACAGGAGAGAAGACAAACAAACGTTCAAGCGGATGCGAAGTCTCAGGTGTGCGTGCTTGGCTTGGTTACAATCAAGTTGGTTGCAGCAGTCTGCACAGGAGGGCAGACAGTAGGTATATGGGGAATGACTAGCAGGCATTGGGAAAGGTGGCAAGGAAAAAGTGGGTCTTGAGGAGGGATCTGAAGGAGTGGAGGGAGGGGGCAAGGCAGATGTGGGTAGGGAGGGAGTTCCAGGCATGGGGGGCAGCGAGGGAGAAGGGTCAAAGACGGTTAGGTGAGCAGGAGAAACGAGGGAGAGTGAGGGAGGGGACAGAGGAAGAGTGGAGAGCGTGTGCAGGAGTGTGTAGGGAGATTAGGTCCGAGAGGTAAGGGGGAGCTTGGTTGTGGAGTGTTTTGAACGTGAATACCAGGAGTTTTAAACAGGATATGTTCAGGAAGGGGGAGCCAGTGAAGAGAGAAGAGGAGAGGCTGCACATGGTCGAAGCGATGGGCAGAGTGAACAACCTTGGCAGCAGAGTTTTTGATCGCGATAAGGGGGGACAGGTGAGAGCGAGGGAGGCCAGCAAGGAGGAGGTTGCAGTAATCGAGGCAAGAGATAACCATGGCATGAACAAGGGGTTTGGCCGAGGAGGTAGAGAGAAAGGGGCGGATCTGAGCAATGTTATGGAGGGCATATCGGCAGGATTTGGCAACAGAGTAAATGTAAGGTTTAAAAGAGAGGTGCGTGACTTCATCCATTGAAAACCGGGGGGATGGGGGGCATTGAAAGCCGGGGCAGTGTCACTACCTTCACGGGAGGGGAAAGGCCAAGAGCCCCGCCCCCCCGGGGCAACCACCATCACTTGGGGGCTGCCCTGGAGCCCTGCTGCAAGATGCCTACTCCTGAGACTCACAATGATGGCAGGCAGCTGGGTTTCTGGCCACCCCTTTTCCCCTCAGCAGCAGCGATGGCCTGCAACAGCTCCCAGTCATTCCAAGCAGTGACAGCAGCTTCTAGCAGGCCTCCTGCAGCAATGGCCTGGCTCCCAGTTAGGGTGGCCGTACCTCCCCTTTAAAAGAAGGTGCTTATGAAAAATGCATGGTGCAGGGCTGCACTGGTTCCAGTGCAGCCCTGCACCATGTATTTTTCATAAGTGTTCTCTTTTTTTAACACACACACACACGGGTGGCATACAGCTGGGCTCCTGCCTGGGATCCAGTTTGTACAGCAATGGCAGCCTGAAAGGGATCTCTTGTCCCAGATAAACCCTGCCCTCCACTCTGAAGACACCATCTCTTCCTCCTGGATACCCCACCCGTTTGCTCTTAGAGGGTCCATAATTGGGACCTGAGTCCAGGCCTGGAACACTCTTGCTACACCCCTGGATGCAGTGCTTCCACCACTGAAAACTTTAAACAGTCTGTCTGCACCCAACCTATTCTAGTCAGCTAGAAATTATACTCTTCATTTTGTTTACTTACTTAAATTATTTATAAATACCTTTCTGATCAGTTACTCTATGTTTGTTTACACAGTATGTAGCACAAAGGGGCCCGGGGCCCCATTCTTGCTGTGGGCACTAGCTGAATGCAAATAAATGGAGATGATCTGATGGAGAGCAATATTCTCAACAACATGCTAGCAGTCTCTGAATAGATAGAAAGTATTCCTACCCTCCACCCAACACACAAACACATAGAAAAGAGAAGATATCGCAAGGTACAAACATGGCTTTAAAATGCTGCTTTCAGCCACGTCATCCAGTGCTTGATTTGTGTAAAAAAATCATTGTAAAAAATGAATTGCTGGGTCCTAAGTCTGGCTCACAAGTCAGCCTCCCACCCCAGAGCTCGTCGGAAGAGGAAAAGGAACCCCATTCTACTAGCAACCCAACTAACCTGCTTCTCTACAGCTGAGTATAAACCAGGAGTTCTTATGATTTAATCTACCAGCTCAGGGGTTGGAGCAGGAAAGTCATTAACAAAAGCCAAACAAAAGATCCAGCTTTTTTTCTGGCTTTTGTTTCCAACGCTGAAATGGACAATATCAGCCTTTTCCTGGTCTTGCACATTTGAGTGCGCACTCCTATGGGGAACATTTCCCAGGGCTCAGCTCCCCCTTGAATTTTATTGTTGGGGCTGAGCCCTGGCAAGTCCCCACACAGAAGTTAAGCCCCAACACCATCTACATATATGGTCAACATCTACACAAGTTGAACATGGCTGCAATCCACAAACCATAGACTCTGTTTGGGCTTCATTGGGGCTACTCTGGAGTAAGGGGGCAGGGCCAATACAGACATCATGATGGACACTTTGGTTGTTGCAGAGAGCACCACCTTTGTCTTCCTACCTATTTAAAGTCTGGGTGCCCAGGGCAGGTGCTGCTCTGAGGCACTGCCAAAAGATGATGCTAAAAGGTGCCCTGAAGTGGGGCTAGTGTGGACCTATTGGATAGGGATGGGCGAACGCGGTTCGGAAGTTCGGAGTTCGGCCCGAACTCGAACTGTTCGGATGACCGAACACGAACAAACCGAACAATCCGAACGGCAAAATGGCCGAACAGTTTGGTAAGTTCAGATCGCATTTGGATGAGTTCGGGTGGCAAAAAAAGGTTCACTGGAAGGTCAAACATGACAGGGAGGTGTAGTCACTGAGGAGCAGACTTCCAGGCACCAGGGGTGGAGAGAAGCTTGCAAGAAACGAAACTAATTATCTGCCCCCCCACCTTCCCAACACCTTCTGAGCTAGTCACTGTTCCTGAACAGCAGGCGTTGAGTAGGATTTTTAGATTGCTTTAAGTTTCATTTCAGTTTTGTACTGAAATGAAACTTCTTGAACTGAAACCTTGTGTTATGCATTTAACTGTACAGACTCATTGAGTATGTATGTATTTCACTACAGACTCCTCTTCTGTTTGTGATTCCCCCCCCCCGCATCCCATATATATGGGATGTATATATATCCATATATATCAATATATATATGGATATGTATATATATGGATATGGATATAGATATAGATAGATAGATAGATGTAGAGAGTTGTAGGAGTTAGCTTAGTGATAGAGATAGCGTTAGTGATTTAGTTTTAGTGTTTGTAGGAGTAGGCCTGTAGGAGTTGTACTTATTAGATAATCCATTTAGTTCATAGCATTTAGAATAGTTAATAGCAGTTAGATTTAGTGTAGAGATAGATGTATATAATATTAGATAAAATAAATAAATTTTTAAAAAAGAAAACCATATAAAACCCAAAAAAAGACCCAAAAACCATATAAAAAACAAAAAAACACCCATAACAACATTTCCCGAACGGCCGAACCGAACAGCTCAATGGCCTAACCGAACAGTCTGTTCAGACGACCGAACCGAACAGCCGAACCCGAACTAGGCGAACGAACCGAACGCATCCGAAACAAACGGCCGAAACAAACGAACGAAATGAACGCAGCCGAACCGAACGGCCAACCCGAACAGCGATCTGTTCGCCCATCCCTACTATTGTGATTTGTGTGTAATGGCACTGGGGATTGTGGGGTTGGGAATAGTAGGGGTAGATAGGATTTGGGTATTGCCATGACTCCTCCCAACTTCCGTGTGAGGAGGGATACAGGCTGTGGATGGGAGAGAGCTCCCCGGGTGAGAGTCGGGGAAGTGGACTGGGGGTGGGGATCTTCCATATTATTATTATTATTATTATTATTATTATTTAGATTTCTAGGCCTCCCCCTCCTGCTATTACAGCTCGAGGTGGCTTACAACACAATAAAAAACACAAAAATATAAAAACATCAATAAAAACGCAATTTAAATACAATAATATTCCAACCAATGTTAGGCAGAGTTAAAACCCCTTCTTCCCTACCCAACCCCACCACCCATCTCCCTCGCCAAAAGCCTGGTGGAACAGCCAGGCTTACATTGTCTGCAGAAAGAGGGGATGTTGGGGGGCCGAGCGGACCTCCATCAGGAGGGAGTTCCACAGCCACGGTGTAGCCACCGAGAACTCCCTCATCATCACCACCCGAGATACTCGGAGAACCCTGAGGAGGGTGTCCCTGTATGACCACAGAGGCCGGTCCAGAACCCGGGGGATGGGGGTGAGGTGATCCTGCAGGTAAGAAGGCCCAAACCATATAGGGCTTTATAGGCCAAAACCAACATCTTGAATTGGGCCCGGAAGACTATAGGCAGCCAGTGTAGAGACTGGAACACGGGTGTAATATGCTCGCAGCGCTCCATCCCCATGAGGAGACAGGCTGCCACATTCTGCACCAGTGGCAGCTTCTGGACCATCGTCAAGGGTAGCCCCATGTAGAGCGCATTGCAGTAGTCCAGTCTCGAGGTGATGAAAGCATGAATGATGGTGGCTAGGTCGGAGTCTGAGGCATACGGTCAAAGCTGTTGCACCAGATGTAACTGGCGAAATGCCCCCTTTGCCACAGCCGCCACCTCGGCATCCAGGCGGAGCCGTGGGTCAAGGAGTACCCCCAGACTCTGACCCTGAGGAACCAATGGGGGGGCGGACCCCATCAATGATGGGTGTCACCACTCCCTCAGCCCTCCCCACCAGCATCACCTCTGTCTTGTCAGGATTCAGCTTCAGATGGCGCACCCTCATCCAATCCCTCACAGCCGTTGGATAACGAGTAAGCACTGAGATTGCCGAGCCTGGGTCAGCTGAAAAAGAGAGGTAAAGTTGGGTGTCATATGCATGAGGTATAGGAGTGGTGGCTTGTGGGTTCTTTGGTTTGTATTTATATTATTTAATTGTAAGCCACCCCGAGTCATTCAGGAAATGGGTGGCATATATATTTAAAATAATAATAATCACAACAGGTTTGTGGATCTCAGCTCATATTTCTGTGTGCACTAGAAAGAAACCAGACTAGGAGAGAAGCACAATTGCTTCTAAGAAACTATTTTAAGATACGTTTTACTAGATGTGTTGATATTTATCTGTTGTGTAAACAATAATTATGATGTTTGTACCATATCTACCAATGTGCCCCGGAGGAAGCAGTAGCTCCACATATGTTCTTTAGCTTAATTTTTTGAAACAATCTTCCCAAAATATTAGTTTGGATCATCAGCCAGAGTAATGTCTAAGAAATGTTGGCAGACACATTGTATGGAACAAACTATATCCCTACGAGAGTCTGGAAAAATGGGCAGCATGTCAGCTAGGTTGCAGACTATGGAGCAATTTAGTCACTCAAGACTACTTGAGTGACTAAGTTGTGTGACGGGCCGCAGAATGCTAAGACTGAGTGACGGGCCACAGAATGCTGTGGCCCGTCTCCTTACGGGGGCCGGTCGCAGGGAGCACATGACACCTGTGCTCCGGGCTCTGCACTGGCTGCCTATAAAGTACCGGGCCAGGTTCAAGGTGCTGGTTTTAACCTTTAAAGCCCTTCATGGCCTGGGCCCTGCTTATCTGTGGGACTGCCTCACTCCCCATGTGCCCGTGCGACCCTTGAGATCGTCCGTGGGAGCCTTTTTGGAGGTTCCCCGGGCGAGACGGGTGGCTACCGATGTTAGATATTTTTCGGTGGCCGCCCCTGTGCTGTGGAATTCGCTCCCGGAGGAGGCTCGGTTGGCTCCCACTCTCCTGCTCTTTCGGCATGTATGTAAGACCTGGCTGTTCCGTCAGGCTTTTGGCGAGGGGTGGGGTGGGGGGTGGGGTTCCCCGCATATTGTATTTTTAAATTGTTTTTTAAAATTTTATATTGTTTTTATTTAATGTTGTTCACCGTCCTGGGCTGCCTTGAGGGCAGGAGGGGCGGGATATAAATGTTAAATAAATAAAAAATAAATTAAAAAAATAAATACTTTAACCTCTTTCAAACAAGGAAGAAGTTGAGGCCTTTCATGTAGCTGAGAGATATCATTGATAGAAGAAATACAAATGAAAGTCCCACACCGCTGCAACCTGGACTTACATGGACTCCTGGCATCAGGAAAGATTATTCATGTGATGTAGACTCAAGCTTGGCCTTGGCCCCGCATATCTGAAGGACTGCTTCGTTTCCTATGCTCCGTCATGATCCCTGCAGTCAGCCAGGAGTGCCCTCTTGCAGGTAGTATATGTTCAGCAGGTTCATACAGCAAGGGCATAGAGAGAGGCATTCTCAATTGCTTCCCCCATATTATTTATTTTATTTTATTTTACTTATGTATTTTGGAACTCCCTTGCCCTAAGGTTGTCAAAGCCCAAGGCTGGGCATTTTCAGGAAGCAATATAAACCTTTCCTTTTTGGCTTAGCATTTGGCAGGTGGGACCTATGTGTTGGGGTGGCTTTGAGGAGATAAAAATTAATACATTTTAGGTTGTTCCATTTTGCTTCCATATGGCTTCTATGGATATTTTCAAACATGACTGCCTGCTTTGCCACGTTTTTCTCTAGTTTTGCATGGGAGCCACCATCATGTTAGTTTGCAGCCGCTTCCTGTCTGCCAGATGTTTGTACAGGCTAGATCCCGACCATGATGGTGGCTAGCCTGAGTTGTGTTTGGAGGAAATTCCCGAGTCGCAGCCCAAGCTAGCCACCACCACAGCTGGGATCTGGCCACCCAACCAGGAGTAAAGCAGGCGTTTACATCTTAAACCAGTCCGGAGTCCCCACCATTGCCAGGCACCCTGGTGGCTGTCATTGGCCAACATTTCTGTCCGTTGGGGGGGCGCAGGGAGATGTACAGCCATGCATCTCCTTGCCCTCCCTGGTGGCTGGGCTCCTGTCACATTCAAGGGCCTGGACAAATCCCGTCTGTGTTGCAGGTCCAACGCCGGAGGGCCCTTGGAATGTCAAGAGAGAATAGCAAGCAGAAGTGATTTTACCTCGGTACGCAACATTGGCAAGTGTGCTGCTGAAATATTCTGTCAAATTCTGTTGCCCACACTTGTTGAAGTATGAGGAAATGTGGGTGCTGGAAGGGGACAGGGGCACATGGACATGTCTGTCCCCATTCTCTTGGAGAACCATAACATCAGAAAGCTCCATAAGGGACAGAGTCATGTCATAAAGGGGTGATTGCTCCTTTCCAATGTGACCATGCCCCAGTTGGAGCATTATGACATCATAACACTCATTAGAGGGTGGGTTTACATCAAAAAGGAAGTAGGAGAATCTCTTCACCCCACCCTTTCTTCCCTTCTCCCCACACCCACTAGGGTTATCATTCCTCTGGGTCTGACTTGGAAGCTCATCCTCTCTGGGCTTGGGATGAAACCTTATTTCTACAGGTTATCCAGGGGCGCCACTAGAATTTTTTTCAGTGGGACAAGGAATTGTCGGAAAGGGGCAAGTTGAGGCTGGCCTTCCCCATTTGTGACATGGGCCTGCCTCCTGCGAAGCGTCATGATGTCGCAAGTAACATGCTAATTACATTTTTAAATTAATATTTGTTTTTATATTCAAACTTCATGCAACTTACTAATTTGAGTAATAGTACTAAAATAATGACAAAATAAAAACAAAGCTTATAGTAAATCATAGTTCCTAATTTCTGCACATGATATATTATCTTTCCCATAAATCACGCAGATGCTCACTTTCAAAAAGGCAATTTTTAAAACAAGAATAAATGGAGGCTTTTACCAGACGGTGCTTAAGATTAATACCCTTCTTAATATTAAAATTCTTGTGAGAGCTTCAGTATTAATTTTCACCATAGGGTTTGCATTTATTAATAATCTATCTCTGGCCTTGGAGAACCCCTGCCATTCTCACAAGTACTTTAAATAATCACTTGATCCCTTACGTCTTCAAAATTCTTTACAGATATTTATCTTTACAACACTGCTGTGAGGTGGGTAAATATTATCTTAATGTGCAAAGGGAAAATTTAGGCAAACAGATTAACCAACCTGCCAAGACTACAAAGAAACGTAGTGGCCCAAATGTCCCTCCCACAGAAATTCCTGTAGTACGGTGAGAGAAAATCCTCAATTTATAGTAAAGATTTCTCTTAATCATTCCATCAAGGTCAGCGGATTTGCCCATCTTCAGAGCCACGCACACTGGCTTTGTATTCTCTGTTGTCCTATAATGTTTCCAAAATATACAGTTCGTTTCTATCTTCACTTTGCCATGTAGTTGTGGCAGATGCACTACTTTTGATTTTGCCATCTAAAACTGTTCAGGTGGCTGGGACTCTCTGGATAGTAGACTGGAAGTAAAGAGCTTATTTCCATCCATTTTTAGGCATTCTTTAGGCAAAGCGTAAGCACTGAGACTGCCAAGTAAGCACCGAGGGAATGCCTTATGTGGAGGTGGGTCACATCTGACTGAAGTGATGCTGGTGGGGAGGGGCAGCTGATATGAGGATGCCCTCTTCTCCCTAGGCCCCTGCATGTTGAGGGAGAATGGATGGAGAGGTAGTGGGCCAGGTATAGAGCTTGGGTGTCATTTGGGTGTCATTTATCCTAGGTTGACCATGCCACAGTAATCCATGCCCTGGTGACCATGAGGCTTTATTTTTGTAATTCCCTCTTCTATGGGCTTCCAGTGGTGGTTCTTGCACCTTGTTCAGAATGCAGCAGAGTGGCTGCATGCTTACTGGCTTGGACAGCTGTAATCCTATTGTGCCCACTCAGTATTCTCTGCATTAGCCCCCTGTAGAGTGGCAGATTGATTTTAAGATTGTGCTGATGGTTTTCAGGGCCCTGACTCATATATAGACCCTGACTATATTTGAGACCTGCTCCTGGAATCTCTCCCTGGTGGTTATCTGTGCTCAGAAACTACCTGCTCTTTGGGGAAATCCCACCATTGTGCTTTAAGGCAGCGGGCAATCAGGCTTTTGTGTGGAACTTGCTCCCTCCAGATGTTCATCTCAGTTCCTTCCTCCTCAACTTTAAAAAGCACCTGAAGACTTCTTGAAGTATTCTCCAGGTGACTTTGAGATCCACTGCCGGTTCCCCTTAGTGTTTTATGTCCTCCCTCTTTACCTTCCCCTTTTAAATTGTTTTAAAATGAATTTTACATTATTCTATTGTATTTATATTGTACAGATTTTTGTGAAGCTTTCTAAGCACCATTTGGTGGGGAGGGTGTGCTATAGAAAGAAAATTATTATTATTATTATTATTATTATTATTATTTATTTTATTATATAGTGCAAAATGAAATATCTGCTGATGTTCCATGCTTTTGAGATGAGAACATGAACAAGAAAAGCAACCATGATTATTGCTAAGATGGTGTCCGCCTCTTTCCTCATCACTTTATGCCTGTCAAAACAGACAGTGGAGAACCCAAGTCCTGAAAAAAATCTTCCCAAACCTTCTATATTCCTGGACCCCAGCACTAATGCTTAGTCTTCTCAAGATACAGCTGAGTACTCAAGGAAAGCCTCCAACCAGAACGGAAAAGCAGGCTCAATAGGCAACATTATTCTACACAATGAAGATGTCCCAAAGAGATACAGGAAGTTTAAAACTGATTTCCAGTTCTCATCTCTAACGACAGAAGCACAGTCAGTTATTCTAACACCATTGCTACCCATCCCTTTTGTTATCACCTTATTTATTGTCCATGAACCCTGACTTGGTTCGGATGTTTACATTGCTGGCCATTCTTTTCTAAAAAATCAATCTGCCACTATAAATTTTATATAAATAAAATGTATATCAATTTGTGCCATTTCCTCATTACTTGACACAGAGGCCTGCTCTATATATTCCATCACACCTAAAGCATTGCTGAAGAATTTAGCATGTTTGGAATAGTCTCGTTAAACTGAGTACAGTGTATTATTTTGCTCAAGGAAGAAGGTTTTGTAGCTGCTTATATATCCTAATGTGTATGTGGTAAGTCTAGACCATGACAGACTTAAATAATGCACTTTTCTTCGTTGCCAACTATACAGTACATGTAAGTGAGATAAAACTAGGCCACCATCAAATAAGAAGAGAGCCAACGTACCTAGAACACATGACTCTTCTTCTGAAAGCTTATAATAGGCTATTCTATACCCCAAATCCTGCCCTATTGCATTCCCATTGCTGAATCATTTTAAAAATCCTTGATCTGCCTCACTATTTTTCCTAGTTGTATGCCAGCACTATTTGTAGTTTCCCACCTGTCACCCACCCACCATTGTAAGTCTGTGTAGTTTGCAACACATTAACAAACAAGCTATAATGTGTAAATTACCACATTTCCCAGATTTTTTATGGGTATTGTAGGCCTAATATCACAATCACAGACATTCATGCACTTCAGCTGTACAACCAGTGTGGGATACCTCAGCGGGCATCTGGAAGCTCTTTGAGGGAAGGACTGACTCTTGCAGTCTGAATAGAAAAGACAAGCAATGGGTGAAAGGAAGAAAATATTTTTACCCATGTTGCACATGAGGTAACTGAGAACTTGAGGTGGTATCTCCAAAAGAATCAATTCTTATTGATTGTAGTAGTGAGTCATCTCCGACTGTTCTGAGTACTTATACAAAATACCACCCTAAGTGAATTACCAAAGACATGGAAAGTTAGGGAGAGCCAACAACTGAATCCAGGTCTATAGAGCCACATTCCGTGTCACAACTGCATGACTAGCCCGCTCTTTGAAAAGTTTGCAGATAGTGATGGAAGCTCAGTCAGCATTTTCTCTGTATTCATAAAGCTTGAGCAAGATGCCTTGGTAGTGTTTGCATGCCATATAAATGCTTCCTGCTGCACTTCACTCATGGCTGCAGTTCAGTGGCCATGAAGTTATTCCTATATATAGCTGGCCTGTAAAGTACTTTGGGATTCTCTGACAATGCCAGCCCTTATTGAAAAGCTAGGTTATCTTTCAGCTATCTATTTTTAAATACTTAAAATTCCTTATTTTAAACGTCATTTTTTTCTTCAACCTTGGGTTTTCCTGGCCTCCCGTACTCTCCTAGTGAGAAGGAAATGGCAGCCCCCTTCTGACATTCCAGCATCTTCCTGGGCTGTTCTGCTGTGTGGGCTGATTGCCAGGATTTACACTGGCACAAACCAGCACAGGCTCTTGTGTGCATCTAACCCAATAAAAGGATGACTACTTTGTGCTGACTTCTCTGTTTGTGACCTCCACAGCTTTCTTGCCTATTGAAAACTCCCCCATGAAAGTCAACCTACTTTTACAATATTATGACTAAAGAATGTGACTTCCACATGGAGTCAGTCTTCCAGCTTCCAATCTCCATTCACCTTGTGTTTAAATTCACTGGGTGGTGTTACACGTTATGTTGTTGGTTGTTAGTATACACTGGGTAATTTCAGACGTTACGAAAACGCCTTTCACAACAGTGAATCCCAGTGGATTCCCTGTGGTGGTGACATTTCTGGAAACGTCTGTTTGGTCCCGGCCAGATGTTCACCACGGTGAACCCACAGCCAGGATCAAGCTTGACCATGGTTCTTGACCTCCGGCCGGCTGGAAGTCGAGAACAGTGGTTAGAGCGGCCACGATCTGGGACGGGAACGGCGATGGCAGTGCTGCACATCTGCTCGCCAGCCCTGTCCTGGAATCAGGCCCCGACCGCGGGATCGGGTCGGGCGCAGCGGCCTCATTGACCACTGCGCCCACCCATCTATCCGTGGACGGGCGGCTGGGAGAGCACGGGGGGCGGGGTTGAGTGGCCACAGGTTGCGCCGCGCCGCCCACTCCCCATGCAGCCCCGCCCCCTCCACGATCCCCCTCAGGGATCAGGCCGGCACGTCTAAAGGACGGCTCGCCTGATTACGGACCAGGATCCAACATGGATCCTGGTCCAGGGTCCAGCGTGGCGGGCCTCCGGGCCTGTCACACCTGAAATTACCCTCAGTGGCTTATTGCTGTGTCTGCATGTACAGCCATATGTCATGCTACTTGGCTGCTGCTACTGTGCGCTTGCTCCTTATAGCATGTGGGCAAAAAACAAGGAGCAGGCGGTTGCACGACGCTATTTTTAATGTCTGGTAACAGCAGTTGCTTGCAGCATGAGAGCAAGTGCACTTAGGGAGATTGGCAGTCTGCCCACTAAGCCAATGCCCCTCTCCCTGAGGGAGCACGTCACTGAGTCGGAGGATGACCCCCTCACACACAGATTCAACACGTTTGAACTACACGCATTTACTGTGATGTCCGATAACACCCTTTGTCCTCGCATTCAACATTCCTTGTATGCAGGACCAGATGTAGGGTCCCATGCAATAGTAGAGGGGATCCCCTCCTAACAGGAATGTTTGACAGGCACATAGAGACTCCTTAGAAAAAAAGAAAATGTTACTACAGTTAATTTTTGATCAGTGAAACATAATGCCCCCTTCGGGGTTTCCCTGCAATGTAAGCCCTACATGCCCATATGTTATCCATATGTTATTATTTCTAGTTTACGCATGGGTTGGGGGCTGCCTCCTGAATCACCCCAGACCAGGGCTCCCCATGACTGAGGCTCTGTGTGCCTCTTTTACACCAGTGCCTCTTGCACTTGTGTTAACATTACAAGTTTACTCATGGACTCCATGTATTGGGGCCCCTTGCAAGGTCACCCCAAACATGGGGCCCTGTGTGGTGGTTGCACAGTCTGTATTTGTCTGAATCTGGCCCTGCTTGTGACTGACCCTGCCTTCAGCTGGGCCTGTTGCCCTACTCTCTGCATACTTCTCTCTTACTCCACTTACTTTCAGCACACCACTCATCAGATTCTACTCATTAACACCAAGTTTAAACCTGGGTGTTGCTATTCAATGAAGTGGAACTACAGCACTCCTGGTTTATGTCGGGGAGAGTACAGCAGTCCCAGGCTTTTCGTCTTACACCTTCGAGTGCATACCCTTGGTAGCCACAACTTTCTTGTCTTCACCATGAGTATTTTCACTGTTGATGTAGTCTTTACTGTCTTGCAATATCTAATGATTTGGGTGCAAACTTGTTTTTCAGTTCATTGGAAGCATGATCACCATGGTACCCTAAAAACACCATAGGATAATAATTCTGCAAATGTTTTTGTGCAATTGGAGTTAATTTGTTGTGAGGCTGAAAAGTTGTTAGTTCTATGTAAAGCACTAAGTGTCATGGTAGGGGGGGTACGATATTAAAAAAAATGTAAAGCACTAAGTAGCACTCTGAGTGTCATGGTAGGGGGATGCTATATAAAAATAAAGATTATTATTATTAATAAAGTTTTTTAAAAAAACAATTCCCAACCAGAATATGGTAAAATGTTTAGAGTTTAACAATCATTCAAGTGCAGACCTACAATATGGGATGTTGTTGAGTGTAACACCCACTGGCCCCCTGTCATGTGACATGTTATTTCCCTTTAAAACCTCAGCATTCAGATGAGTTCACTATGTGGTTATGGCAAGAGAGACATAGGCAAAGTAGTTATGCAAATCATTACAAAATTATTATTCATGTAAGTATCCAATAAAATGTATAATCTTAACTTTTTTTTCTCCCCCTAATTGTGTCATTGAGTTTAGTGGATAAAGTTCAGGGACCAAAAGAAAAAAGGTGCATGAGTTTTAAAAGTTTGGAAACTACTATTCTTTCTTTCTTTCTTTAGAATTTTTTTTACCCCGCTCCCTCCTGCCCAAATGGCAGCCTGGGGTGGCTCACAATCAAGATAGGACAATATAAAAGCAGTTTCAAAATTTAAAAATTCTTCTCAGTGATAACTGAATACTGTAAAAAGCTCCAATTCTTTTACACGTTCCAATTATATTTTGGTCTACTGAAAAAATCTCTAAGATATTTTGATTTAATGTTTATGCTCCGACTTCCTTATACATTTACAGTTGCAGCCTTAATGTTGCATTAATAAAGCTTTTTGCAAACTTGCATGTGTAACCATGAATATTTTTGATTAATTTATCTAATGCCATGCCAGACATAAATAGGGTAAGGAATGGTTTGACAGCATGTGTGGATGTAGTTAGACTTGAAATTCAGTTTATTCACATTGTCTCAAGAGAAAAAAACGTAACTTCATATCATGACTTCTTTTCTACCCTCATTCGTATGGGCTTGTTTCCTATTAATTGTCAATTGTTTAGTGAGCATTCTGCCTTTGTAAATGAGGCCAGAGCTGGCTGCAGCACAGTATGGGATTATTTTAGCTGTACATATTTGTGAGTTAATAATAGACTAAGTGTAGAACAAAGAAAACCTGCCAGTTCCCATAAGAAATGTTGCCCTGAGGAAAATTAAAATGTTGGCAACCAAGGGGTATGTCTGCCAGCATTCCTGACCAGTTTTTCTTTTTGTTTGTCATGTTCGATAATAACATAATGTGGCATGCAAAGAGTTAAGAGTTCTCAGCTGAATTTTCATCTGCTGTTTACTAGATCATTGCCTGAATAAATAGTCTCTTGACTTTCTAATTCTCCAGTGGCAGTGATATACAGTAGTACAATCTCCCATATCCAGCTATTTTGGGGAGCCTGCTTTTTGTTTGGTATGGGTGGAGCTGTCAGGGTAACAGTTTCTACTGCATCATAAATTGTGTGCTTGAGAGCTGCAGGAGATATGACATGCCCAGAATAAAGAATTTGTATTAGAGAGGTGTCCAGATAAAGGGGTTTCAGATAAAGGGGTTTCTACAGTGCTGCAGTTGTGGCACCAGACTTCCTTGTAATGTTTTTGGGGGAAGGGGCAAGGAGGGAGAATGGGCTATAATATGATGTATTTAAATAAGTAAATAAATTAAATAAAATAATAGGAAGAAATAAGAATGACAGGAACCTGGTTCTGGAGGGAATTAGGGGTTGGGGAGAAGATCTGCAGGACAAAGGGCTCATACCTGTGCCCTTGGAAAATTTGAAGGGGCATCATTTATGAGGGACAGGGGGATTCATATTGGTATTGAATGTTCTTCAGGACTTTCTGCATCACCGGATCTTTGCAATCCAAGAACTGGCCACTGATAGTGCCCAACCTCAAACTGAAATGGTGCCCCTGAAAATGTTAGGCACCTTGGCATAATATTGAAGGGGACATTGTGTTCCCTACCTCCCAGAATCCCAACTGATATATCGTGTTGTATCCTTCTAGCTCAGAGCCTGATCCTGCAAAGTGATGATTTTTCTCGCTTACACCAGGCTGCTGAGTTCGGGGTGCTAGATCGGAGGATACTCTCTGGCTTATGGTCCACGTTTAGTTCATTTGTTTAGTCATTTGCTTGCTTTTCCCTTTGGCCCTTTCTAAAAGCGCGAGTGGAATGAAATCACCGAGCTGAACAGACTGCATGTCTGTGGGACTCTGGAGAGAAGCACCTTTTCTCCGAGGGCGAAATTCATGCTCTTCTCTGAGCACGTGGAATTGTGCAGCCTGCTAGTAACGCTCAAGAGTAAATACAAAATTCCAGACTCCTGCATCCGAGCGGCTTGTGCTTTGTCATTTGCAAACGAGGAACGGGCAAAGTGGGGATGGTCCAGGCAGCCGAGCCACGTGACAGACAGAAGGGCTAATAAGCTGCAAACAGCGACGGCAGCTCTGTGCTGGAGACGGGGCTTCTTTGAACTCAGCCACAGCGCAGCAGCAGCAGCAGCAGCAGCAGCAGAGGGGAAGGAGTGAAGGTCACCACAGATCAACTGCTACCTGCACTCCTTACAGAGCAAGACTCATCAATATTAGCACCTTCTTGCCTGGAAAAAAAAGGAAAACAACAAGAACCCTCTGCACAAAACTTCTTAATCATTTTCTTTCCAACTAATCCCATTTCAAAATAGAAAAGTCACAGCAAGCAAGCGTAGAGGCGAAGCTGACTCTTTAATCAACATGAACCAAATGGAGTCGAGCATACAGTACAACTACGAGTATGAAGAGGATGAGTATATGATACAAGAGGACGAATGGGACAGGGACATGCTCCTGGATCCAGCATGGGAGAAACAGCAAAGGAAGGTCAGAATAAACTCCATGTGTGTGTCTCTCTGTACATGCTGTTGTGCAGAATCCTACTCACCCGCTGCTCATAGTGCTTGCCCCTAGGATTATAAATGCAGCTTCAGTAGCGAATTAAACCTCTGTATAATGTTTGTATAAAGGAATCCGTTATCAGTTTCCCTAGTATTCAGGCAGTTGTTCTAGGAAGTAAACAATTGGATTAGCTATATTGTTATAAGCATAACTTAGAAAAGGCTTTGGGAATCCTTCACTGATATATAACTGCAGGGCTGTATATACAATTAAATGGCTATAATGAAAGGTTTTTCTATACATTTTACTGGCAAAATATTTCAGTACTTTAACAATATGTGTTGCTGATGGAGATTTTTTGCCATTTACTAAAACTATTCAGATTTTCATAAAGTGGTCACTGAATTTGCATCTGCTCTCAGTTGCCTGTAAAAATATGAAAACGTGTATTTTATCACACAGTTGCATGAGCAATGGGAAGGCAGGGCACATATGTAAATATTAAAAAATATGCACACAAAGAAGAATTTTACACGTCCAAACAAGTTGTTATGTATAACATCAGGAACAATCGCTGAAATGATTCTTAAAACTGGGGACCAGTGAGTGAGCTCCTGCAGAAACTTACTGTCAAACCTAGAAGAACATTTTGGCTGAGAAGTTATTATATAGAGAACTATCAAATTACTTTTCAAAAGCTCTTTTTATTTGCGGAGCGAGGGACTGAAAGGAATCCCCTCTCCATCCTACCAACTAATAAAGCCATCCCTGCTGAGTCCCTAGAGCATCTTGCTGTGGAAGAAATGTTCCTGTTGCATGGATGTGGAAAGAGCTGCACTGCAATATAAACTGCTCATGCTTTGTTTACTGTGGAGTACAAGTGGTGTTTAAGAAATCTATCAGGTCTAATCTTGATATTGTAGAACGTAATCATGAATGTGGGTTATGTAGCTCCAATAAAAGAGGTGAAAGGAAAACAATCTGAAGAGCCTAAGTGAGACTCGAGGGATGGGGAAGTCAGACTGTCAAACTACTTCTTGTCTTTCCTTGAGTAATAGCTGATGTTACAATTCACAGCTGAACTGTGTCGGACTGGAGTTGAGCTCATCATCTAACTCTAGAAGTGAAAATGTAACTAATGTGATGTCACTGGGTGAAATCCTGTCCTTTGTTGTATGTGCATAGCTCCCACTGAAGATTTTGGTAGAAGTTTCATATGTCGTAAATTAGGACAGAATTTGGCCCATTAGACACCTATCTTACCTTCCCTCCCCTCTTAAAGTAAGAACAATTAATTGAATTTAAAAGAGTCACTGAAGACTAAATTTCTAATTCAAGCCAAATTAAAATATTCTCCCTTTATGCTAACACTCCTGAAGTGTTAGCATAAATTATGTAGGTGTGAATGACAATCAGGGTTAGGTCTCTTTACTTTTTGAAACATTAATAAAACTGTAGTCAGAACAAGAGATGAGTTCAGTTCTCCATTGAGCTGATCTTAGGGCGTCTTAAAGGGTCTATTACCACAAATACTGGGTTTTGTTTTCCATTTGTCTTTTTATATTTGATGAGCAACTGTTTGACACATAGTAGTGTAAACTCTGCAAATTAAAGTATGGAGACAAAGTAATTCAAATGCTATCTTTTATTGGACCAACTGTTGGTGGAAATGTGTAAGCTTTCGACCTCACAGGTCCCTTCCTCAGGCAAGGAGTCAGAACTGCCTGAGGAAGGACCCTGTGAGGCCCAAAAACTTTTACATTTCCACCAATAGTTGGTCCAGTAAAAGTTATCAGTTGAACTATTTTCTCTCCATCTCAGTCATTTGGAACCTACACGGCAACCACGCTCTCTCTGGATTGCAAATTAAAGTGTAGAAAACATTTTCAGTGTTGGTAAGTCTAGATTAATTTATGAACTGTGGTACCTATAGCCCCATTAGGAGCATGAAAATGAGTATAATTCTTCATATAGGTAAAGCCATCATGGCATAAGAATTACAATTTGGGTCTCAAACAGCTGAATAAGACATGCAACAGTATTTCAAAATAGCAAAGAGAATCTAGCTGATGCTTGACATGTTGAATTTGCAATAAGATTGCAGTACCTGGGATAAAGTAGTTCCCTAGCCTTATTCAGCTTTTTAAAATTCTTTGCATTATGGTTAAACTGTGAAGAAGTAGTGTTGAGTGTTTTGATAGCACTTTTTTTCAGAAGTGCTTCAGAAGATTTCAAAGATTCAAAGAGTCTTCATTCCATAAGAATTAATGTATGTTTCAAGGGAATGTGTTCCATTGCATATTTTCATGCAATAGGAATATTGCAAGGAATAGCTAATAGTCACCAAAGAGCCAACTCTGTATTTCTGTCTTCAGGTATATATATGTTTCCTATCCATTTGATTTTCACTCCAGCTTCAGTGAACAACTAACAGTTCAGAACACACACAGAGGAATATTTATAGGACTTTACAAAACGTTAATGAACATGTTTAAAAATAACATCTAGGAAAAGTCATTTTAATTCCTTGCCTTGGAAATCAGTCAAAAATTATATCAGGGAAATATATACTATTCCAGTAGACGGAGTAACAGATTTGAAATGATCTGGGTATCTGAATCTTTTACATAGTACTAAAATAAGTTCCAGAAAGTGCACACTCCATTTCAGTATTTACTAAGTTTAAGTGGTAGATCGATGGGGGCACTGAGGTTCGTTTCAACTAGTAATATAATATTGAACAGTGATCTCAGTGCAGTCCAGGCAGTTGGCAGCATATATTTTCTATGAGACAATCTTGGAACAGGACGAAAATAAATGCCATTGTTTCTATTGTGAGCTGCCCTCTCCAGACTTGCCATTTTGGTGATATGCATGGTATGAGATCTGTCAACAGATGCTGGTAACACATGATGACGTCCATAGGATTACAATGGATGTGACTCCTAATTATAACCACAGTTCATAGAGTATTGTGGTCTGCAGTAATCCAGGCTTCTTGGTGTAGATTTCCTTGTTGCAGTGGTCTCTCAGTAAAGATGATCTACAACGTACAAAAGGGAGTTGCACTCTAGCTTTGTAATATTTGTAACAAACACGAACAGCAGTATGTAAATTTGGAGTGGGGTAAAGCAAAATGAAACCAAGGAAGTGCAGACATTTGGGTTGGGGCAGTGTGCTGTCTCCGTCATGATATTTGCAAAATGGAGACAATGTAATTGAGTTGTAGGCTCTTGGGTTTCAAGCACTAACTTGTAAGGAGGACTAAATTATTATATTTCTCTCTTCATGTTTACCCCTTGTGGAGATGGTCTCAGCAGCTGTAAAAAAATGGACAGCAGCCTCGGGGGTGCCCATGAATACCCATGTCGCCTCCAGGTTTACTGGTCCATTTGAATGGCGCCTGCCAGATGTGTAACCTGGAGCAAAATGGAGCAGCCCAGTATGGCATTCTCTGCAAGACCCCAGAGCACACTGGCCAAACCTGGGGCAGAGGTCAAATGCGTTTCTGCTGCCAGTCTGTTGGGGATCCCTCCGCGCCCTCCGCGCCCATCCATCCATTGCCGCACTCAGCACCATGGAGTTGTGAGCACCAGCCTATAGCGTTGGATGACTGCCTGCAACTCCATGGTGTGGAGAAGGGGTGCTGTGCAGGTGACTTGCCTCCCAGGGACTCCACCGGTCCATCTGATGTGGCACCGGGCAGAGCTGGTAACTGGTGGCCGCAAGAGTGGGCTCCCAGAGCAGCTCCAGATTCAGGTGGGCTCCCCATCTGTCTGAAAACACCCAATGTAAAAGGTGCTAAAAATTAAAAAGGAGTTAAAGCAGCTTTTAAACTAGAATCCGGAGGAAAGCTAACACACACTGAGGAGTGTGTAGTTCGGACGGAGGCATCTCCAAAAGATGTTGTTGTTTTCTTTTCTTTCCCTGCCTTTCCTGCCAAAGGCAGCTCAGGGTGGCTTACAATGTTAAAATATTATATATATATGTATGTATATGTAAAGCATAGACCATAAATACAAAGAACATAAAACATCCCACCCCATCCACCCCAACTCCTCCACCTCCTGACTTGCCCCTTTCCCCCACCCTTCCCTAGCCCGCGCTGTCAAATGCCCTTGTGAGGAGGACTGTTTTACACTGCCTCCTAAAGGTGCTCGAGCCCAGGCATAAATGAACTGCTTATAGCTGCTTATAGTGGAGGGCTGCCCTCAGGGCGCCGCCAAAGGGCGAAACAGACGTTGGCGGAGCCGTTAGCGGAGCCAAGGAGGCAGAGGCGGCTCACTCTGCATGAGAGCTGAGGGTGAATGCTGTGAAGTCCGAGGGTTGTGGGAGTGCGGGGATACCAGCTGGGAGAGACTTGATGGCGGCGGCACCATGGACCCTTCCCACCTTCCGGGATAAAGACGGCAGAAGCCCTGGTCAGTTTTCAACTACCGGCCATTTGTGGACGCGCTCCGGGGGGGCGGTGGGAGCAGGTTCAAGGAACACACTTGGGGGAGAAACAAGACTGGTAAGTGGCTGTGGCCACTTACTCTCCTCCCTCTATTTTGGACATGCCCCAGCCGGCTTCAGAAACAACATGCTGTCGTCCACGAGCCGAAGGACCGCAACCAAAGGGTGCAGCCCTTTGGGGCCCTTCGGGGCCAGTTGGGGGCCGAGGGGCCTGTTGGTGTGATTAGGTGGGAGGGAGTGGTTGGGGTATGGGGAACTGTACAGTTATTAATGTTGAATATTTAATATTGTTCAGGGGTTTGCTTGGGCCGTTGTGGGCTTTCTGTAGGGGTATATTGTGGAGGGGTGGGTATTGTATTGAAGAGGAAGTGGAGATGGCTGTCTCCGCCCGGTGAGAGAGGGGTGGAGCCAGCAGTATACCCTGGTGGCAGCAGGGTATGGTAGTGGGGGTGAGGGGACCATTGACCTGTTGTGTAGGCGTGGTCAGAGGAGGTATTAGTTGGGGGTTTTGTTGATATGTATGATGATGATATTGTCTGCTGGGTCCCCTGCGTAGGAGTGAACCCTAGCAATGTATATTTATAATGTTGTACGCCACCTCGAGTCTTCGGAGAGAGGCGGAATATAAATTAAAATGCGATGCGATGCAATAAATGAACCTCCCGGGGGAGGGACTTCCACAACTGCAGAGTGGCGACCAAGAATGCCCTCCTTGTCATGGAGACCATGTTTAAAAACTGTTATCTTGAAATGGGTATCCCCAGCTGACCACAGAGGCCACTATGTGTGGGACATGGTAGGCCAGACGATCTGCCAGGTAAGTGGGCCCCAAGCCATGTACGGCTTTAAAGGTCAAAACCAGCGCCTTGAATTGTGCCTGGAAGACAGTAGGCAATCAGTGCAACTTTTGGAGCACCAGTGTTATGTGCTCCCGGCAACCCGAACCCATAAGGAGCTGGCCCGCCACATTCTGCAGCAGTTGCAGCTTCCAGGCAGCCTTCAAGGGCAGCCCCACATAGAGTGCATAGCAGTAACCTAGCCTCAAGGTAATGAAGGCGTGGATGATTATTGCCAGATCCAAATGAAAAAGAAAAGGCAGCAGCCTTCTCACCAGATGAAGCTGGTGAAAAGCACTCCTGCCACCGCCGCCACCTGAGATTCCAGGTGCAGCAAGGGGGGCTGGACCCCATCAGTAACTGGGGTCCCAATCCCCCCCTCCAAGTTAGAAGGCCGACTAATCATCATCATCTCAGTCTTGTCAGGACTCAACCTCAGTTGACATGCCCTCATCCAGTCCCCCACAGTAGCCAGGCAGTGGGTAACCACTGAGACTACATGACCTGGGTCAGATGAAAAACAGAAGTAGAGCTGGGTGCCACTGGCATACTGATGACATGTCACTCTAAACTTTTGAATGATCTTCTCACCCAGTGGCTTCCTATACATGTTGAACAAAATTTCTTTCTTTCTTTCTTTCTTTCTTTCTTTCTTTCTTTCTTTCTTTCTTTCTTTCTATTTATTGGCTGCCCCCTCATGCCTACGGCATCCCAGGGCTGCTCACAACAAGTAAAAAAATAATAAAAATTCATAAAAACATCATCAAGTAAGAATAATTAAAAAATAATCCCCCCCAACATTTACTATACACCCCTCAAGCCCCTCTCCCCCCCTCCCCCCCTCCCCTCCGAAGGCCTGGGCGAACAGCCAGGTCTTACAGGCTCGACGAAAAGCCATCAGACCCGGGGCCAGGTGAGCTTCCTCCAGAAGGGAGTTCCAAAGTCGCGGCCCGGCCACTGAGAACGCCCTCTCCATTGTGGCCCCCCGTTTAACACACAGGACCTCCAAGAAGGCACCCCGGGCAGACCGCAGGGATCGTCCTGAGGCGCGGAAGACGAGGCGGCCCCCAAGGTATGAGGGGTCCAGACTGTATAGGGCTTTGTAGATCAACACCAACAGCTTGAATCTGGCTCGGTACACTATAGGCAGCCAGTGCAGAGTGTGGAGCACAGGTGTTATATGCTCCTGCCACCTCATCTCTGTAAGGAGATGGGCCACCGCATTCTGCACCAGCTGCAGCCTCCGAACCAGAACATAAGCGTTCCAGAACAGAAGATGGGGGACAAGGTGGAACCCAGCAGCATCCCACGGGAGATCACAGGGTGATGATGAGCAATCGCCCATCACCACCCACTGAGACCTCCCCAACAGGAAGGAGCGAAACCACTCAAGAGTGGTTCCGTGCACCCCTGCCGGGTCCCGCAGTTGAGTCAACAGCACTCCGTGATCAACAGTATCAAAAGCCACTGATAGATCTAAAAGGATCAACAGGGTGGCATTCCCTCTGTCGATGTCCAAGCATAGATAATTGACCAAGGCCATAAGTGCAGTCTCCGTGCCATGCCCAGGATGAAAGGCAGACTGAAAAAAGTCCAGGAATCTGATAGCATCCAGATGGGCCTGGAGCTGATGAACCACCATCCACTCACCCTAGAGCCAACACCCGTGCACCCTAGAGACAGGCCGATAGCTGGCAGGGGAGTCGGTTGGTTTCTTAAACAGAGGCCGGACAATCACCATTTTAAGGGAGCGTGACATGCTGCTCGCCCAAAGGGTGGCATTGACAATTCCATGCAGCAATGGCACTAATGTCTGCCTGCTGGCTTTCACCAACCAGGACAGGCATGGATGGATCTAGTTCCATGTGCAACTAGTGGAAATCAGTGCAGACCAGACAAGTATAAATGATTCCAAAATACCTGAAACAGTTCTTTATAATGAGCAGACTAAGAATAAAAATAATACATTTAAGTATCTGTATGCAAATGCTAGAAGTCTAAAAAGTAAGATTGGAGAAGTAGAGTGTGTGACATTAAATGAAGATCAAGACATACTAGACATCTCAGAGACCTGGTGAAATGAAGATAACCAGTGGGGGACACTGGCTGTCTTTACACAATCACAGTTAATCCAAATTAGTTTTTAATCCTGATCTATTAACTTGGGGTTATTATTCAGGAGTAACTGTTTACACAATCATTTTTAATCAGAAATAAGAATGAATCCTGATTTACAATATGAACAGGTTAATCTGGATTAGGAGTCACAAGGAAGATTGCGAAATCCCATGGTGCAGCGCAACCAGATTTATTTACTTATTTAATAATTTTATATTCCACTCCCTCCAGCCCTACGGCAGCTTGGGGCAGCTCACAAAACATTTTAAAAACAGTAAGTTAAAAGCAATACACAGAGGTAAAAACCACTGGCAAACAACCCCCCTTCCCCAAAGGCCAGGCCAAACAGCCAGGTCTTACAGGCCCAATGAAAGGTCAACAGGCTGGGAGCTAGGTGAGCTTCCCCTGGGAAGGAGTTTCATAGCCCTGGTGCGACCACTGAGAACGCCCTCTCCATCGTGGCCCCCCGGTTTACCTGGGGGACCTCCAAGAAGACACCCCCAGTAGATCGCAGAGGTTGCTCCAAGGCCCAGGGAATGAGGCAGTCTCTCAGGTAGGAGGGGTCCAGACTGTGTAGGGCTTTAAAGATCAAAACCAGCACTTTGAACTGGACCCGGAATGCTATAGGCAGCCAGTGCAGAGCCCGGAGTACTGGTGCAATGTGCTCTCTACAGTGCTAATTAGGGCTTGTTGACATTTGGGGGAAAAGATGCATTATTCAACTGATTAAAATCCTAGTATAGACAGATTAAGCCATTGTTAAACTCAGTTTAGCCAGTTGCAGCATGGAACAGAGTTAACTTGATTTGGCCAGTTCAGGTTTCAAGCAAAGACAAGCTAATTCAAATTAATTCAAGAGTAGTCAAGCCTTTAGTTATTTTATTTTCAGGTTCCATGGGCTGTGACCCCACAGTTGGGTCAAACAATTCTAGGATGGGGGTCATGATTTTGACTATCTGATATATGTTGCATTTTCTGTAACTATCTGGGGCCACAGCAATATTTATATGGCACATGTGCTAAATGACACTCAAAATGCTTATATTAGGTCTCAAAAAGTAGTCTGGGAGCCACTGCTGTAGGTGCCAGATTAGGTGACAAACAAAATCAAGCTAAGATATCTGCACGTGTTCAGATGTGCTGTCAAAAGCAGCGTAGTTGCTACACCACACACAACCCATTTCAAAGTAGTGCAATGAATACATCTCAAAAAAGACATAGCAGAACTAGAAAAGGTACAGAGAAGGGCAACAAAAATGATCCAGGGTATGGAACAGCACCCATATGAGGAGAGGCTTGATAGGTTGGGGCTCTTCAGCTTGGAAAAGAGACTGATAGAAGTCTATAAAATCATGGGTGGTGTGGAACTTGTAAACAGGGAACGGTTATTTACCCTCTCAACTAGTACTAAAACTAGGGGACACTTCATGAAACTCACAGGTGGCAGAGTAAAAACAAACAAAAGAAAGTATTTTTTCACTCAGCGTACAATTAGGTTGTGGAATTTACTGCCAGGGGAGGTGGTCAAGGCCAGCAGTATAGCTGAGTTTAAAAGAGGTTTGGACAAGTTTCTGGAAGATAGTTCCATTAGCAGCTATTAGCCAGACAGGATTGGGGAACAAAACCCTTTACTGTCGGGAGTCTGAGGATGACCCACAGGGAATGGATAGCATGGTGACCTGTTGGGTGCTTCTCCAAGGCCCCTGTGATTGGCCACTGTCCGAGACAGGATGCTGGGCTCAATAGACCGTTGGTCTGACCCAGTTTGGCACTTCTTATGTTCTTATTATCTGACAGACAGAGTTCTCCTGCCTGTTGGAAATTATCCACAAAGAGGCTCTTTTAAAGAATGAAGTGTTTTAGTTATTCTTAGATCAAAAAACCTTAGGTTTAAGAGAGGAGTTAAGGCTCTTACAAATTTAACCATTCTCCAAAAAGCATAGAAATTGTAAGTTAAGGCTCTTGCCTTAACTTGCATGCCATGTAAGCAGTAAAGACGTTGCACAGTCTCACGTTGTGCTTTCTTATAACTTGGGCTCTATACACCCACACTTTGCCTTGGTCTTTCAGCCCCAGTCCTCTTCTTCTGCAGGTTGGGGGACAACACTGAAGCTGGGGGCAGCAAGCTCCCTCTACCCAATATTATGTGCTTTATTTGTCTCCACTGTGGCCACAATTTCTCCTTCGTTTAGATCTCCTTTCTCCGGCAGCAGCTCAAGTGCATCTGTTCAATGCAGAGGTGAGAATGGGCAGGGGGATATTTGCCCTCATGTCATTCAATGAGATACTATACTCGTTGTGGGAGAACAGATGGTAGTACTGCGGCTTACAGTCAGACTCTCCTGCTTGATTCCAGTATCCTCCTCCACTCTGATTTCTGGGAATACAGTGACAGCAACAGATACAGCAGCCACCTTGCAAAATGGAAGGGTCTTCTCCTTGGCACAGTGTATTTAAAATTTGGCATGCCAAAAAGAGATTGCTGGAAAAATTGTGGCATACCATAGAGATACGGATGGCTAGAGGGGAGACATGTCTTATCTGAAGCACTTTATGTTGCTTGGGACTCAGTCCGGATTTACTGTTCACACAATTACTAATTTGGACTGAGATTAATTTTCATTAAAATAAAGCCTCAAAAATTAGGTTTGCAGAACCTGGTTTAAATTTTGGATCTGAGGTCATTAATGTAGACTAAAGTGTTTACATGCTCAACTTAATCTGCATTAAGGCATCTTAATTCAGAATAATGCTCATGTAAAAACAGCCATTAATACCGAGGTACAAAATATATTGAAATGTAGGGATGTGCGAACAGAACCGAGTTCGAAAATTCGGTTCGGTTCGAAAATCGAGTTCGGTTTGAAAGTTCAGTTCAGTCGACTGAACTATTCGAGTTCAGTCGAATTCCAAAGTTCCGAATCAAGTTCGTACATTCAAAACAGCGGTTTTTGGCCTTCCGAACTGGTTCGGATTCGACCGAAGAGTTCGGTCGAATTCAAGTTCGGTTCAAAAGTTCGGTTCGGTCGACTGAACTATTCGAGTTCGGTCTGAACTTCTGAACCGCATTCGCACATCCCTATTGAAATGACAGAGTAGAACAAGTTGGTGGTGGGGTGGCTCTGTATGTTAAAGACAGCATTGAGTCAAGTCGGATTAAAATTTTACAGGAAGGGAACTGTCACGACGCAGTGCCATGGAGGGATTTGGCGGTGGCGAGTTCGGGAGGCAGGGAGGAGAGCAGAAAAGGACAGGGGGAAAGGTCGCCCCCCAGCACAGCGTAGGCCCCACCCACATCCCCGCCGGACCCCGACCCTACCACAACAGCGCACGTCGCAGGCAGCTCCCCGAGCCCTTCCCCCCAGCCAAACAGAGACCGTCCAGCCGGTGGCTCCGGCCCCGCCCCGACGCAGCGCACGCCTAGCGGCAGAGCGCGCTCGGCGAGGGGGCGGGGCCTCCAACTGATTGTATGGGGCTTCCACCTGGGGCAAACAGGAAACAGATAAAGAGGCCGGCGGGACAGCAGAGCCCCGCCGGTAATCGATGAGAGAAGCTGGCCTCTGATCTTCTGGTGAAAGCTAAGTCTTCGAGTACTTGTTGTAGTGTGGTGTCTGTGTCTTGAAAATCTGTGCCTTGCCTCGCTAACCTTGTCCCCTCTTGTAAGTGCAGTGTGATCGTGCCTCCTCCACCCCCTCCCCTAGGAGCCTTGAATTTCCCTTGGGTTTCGTTCCTTGCCTGTGTTCCCCCCCCCTTGTTCCTCCCTTCAGCGTGCGTGGATTCCAGGGTTCCTCCTCCCCCTGTATTCCCAGTCCCTTATTCCCCCCCCCCCCTTCTGCTGCAGCAGATTGTCCAGATTCTGTGCCTTCCTCCACTGAGACAGGGGGAACTAATTATCTAGCCCCTGCGGGGCTTTCAGGTAAGACT
>QEPC01010682.1:3581437-3602657 GCA_003113815.1 Sphenodon punctatus
CCCCCCCCCCCCTTCCAACACCCCATTCCCTCTGGTCCCCCTCCTCTATCTTCTTGCTCCCTGTGGCACATTCTCTCCTCCCCTATGATGACACGGGTTGCCTCCTAAGCTTAGGCTGCTTTTAAACGAGACAAGAAATGCGGCTGATCCTTTGATCAGCCGCATTTCTTTGCGCTCGTTTAAATAGCAAACTTACATGTAAGCCGGCTCTTCCCCGCGTCAGACCGGGCAGGCGATCCTGCCCCGTCCAACGCGGATCACCGCTGTGCCGGCTTCACGGCACACTTCCGGGATATGTAGCTGAGTGCGCATGCGCAGAAGGGCGCGCATGCGCACTGAGTCTCTACGCCGGGTCTGATGCTCTTCTGAGCATCAGACCCGGCGTAGAGAGAAAGGCGAGTGCCCGATCCCGCCTCTGAACGATCCTGCTTGTCAGCGGGATCGTCTAAAAGCGCTCTTAGAGGAAAGCTCACCCGATAACCTGAGGGGATTACTGGCACCCCAGTGTGGCAGTGGAGGGACAGCCCCGTGGGTACCACCCTTCCTGAGTCCAAAGGGCCCCCTTCTTGGCAGGGGTCTCCCTGCTCCTTCTCCCCCCCCCCCCAACAGGAACTGTACTCTGGAATCTCTATGGATAGAAATTCCATGCGTAACAGGGAAGTGTATAGTGTGGGGCTATACTATGGTCTCCCTGACCAGGATGGTGAGACTGACTGTGAAATGCTAGCAGAGATTAGACAGGCTACTAAAGTCAGTAACCTAATAATAATGGGCAATTTCAATAATCTTTATATTGACTGGGTGAATATCTCCTCCAGGCGTGATATGGAGGTAAAGTTTCTAGATGCCATAAATGACTGCTGCTTGGAGAAGCTGGTCCTGGAACCAATGAGAGGAGGAAGTACTTTGGATCTAGTCCTCAGTGGAGTGCAGGACCTGGTGCAAGGGGTAACGGACGGTGGTGGAGCTGCTTGGCAATAATGATGATATAATCAAATTTGACATAATTACTGAATGGAGAATGGTAAATAAAACTACTGCAGTAACATTTAACTTTAAAAAGTGAGCCTATGCTAAAATGAGGAAACTAGTTAGAAGGAAACTAAAAGGAGTAGTGGTGAGGATTAAATGTCTGCAAAAGGCATGGAGACTACTTAGAAACACCATCTTGGAACCCAAATTAAACAGAGAGAAATAAATAGTGGAGTGTCCCAGGGATCTGTACTGGGACCAGTGTTATTTAATTGATCTGGAAAGGGGAGTGAGGTGATGAAATTTGCTGACAACACCAAGTTATTCGAGGTAGTTAAAACATGAGCAGACTGTGAAGAATTGCAGGGGGATCTTGCGAGACTGGGTGACTGGGCATCTAAATGGCTGATGAAATTTAATGTGGACAAGTACAAAGTCAGGTACATAGGGAAAAACAATCCACACTATATGTACACAATGCTGGGTTCTAAATTAGGTGTTACCACTCAGGAAAAGGACCTTGGAGTCACTGTGGACAATACATTGAAATCCTCAGCTTAGTGTGCAGCGGCCATCAAAAAGGCAAACAGGATGTTAGGAATGATTCATAAAGAGATAGATAATAAAATTGAAAAGATCATGATGCCACTATATAAATCTGTGGTGCAACTGCACCTTGAATATTTTGTGCAGTTCTGGTTGCCCCATCTTAAAAAAGATATTGTAGAAATAGAAAAGGTATAGAGAAGGGCAACCATAATTATAAGTTGTATGGAAAGGCTCCCCTATGAAGAGAGACTGGATAGGTTGGGACTCTTTATTATTATTATTATTATTAACAAACATTTATATAGCGCCAGCAGTGTACCTGGCACTTTACAAAGTAATAAAATAGACAGGGTCCCTGCCCCTAGGGCTTACAATCTGAGAGACAGGAGCTGGGGGAGAGACTTAGGAAGGGGAACAGAGGGAGAGACAAGGGGTCTAACATTCATGAAGATGCGAGGTCTCAAGTGCACGTACTTGGCTTGGTTACGATGAGAATGACAGCAGGCAGGTCCATGTTGCAAGGATAAGGGTAAACCGATCGTAGGTATAGGAATAGTGGCTCAGCAGGATAAAGAGTCAGACAGAGCAGAGCGAAAGAGGTGAGTTTTAAGGAGAGATTTGAAGGTATGAAGGGAGGGGGCAAGGCGGATGTGGACAGGGAGGGAGTTCCAGGCATGGGGGGCAGCAAGTGAGAAGGGACGAAGGCGCTTAGGGGAGCAGGGAAGGCGTGGAAGGGTGAGAGAAGGGACAGAGGAGGAGCGAAGTGCACGGGCTGGAGTATGGAGGGCGATAAGTGCAGAGAGGTAGGGGGGAGCAAGGTTGTGAAGAGCTTTATAGGTGAAGACTAGGAGCTTGTGCAGGATTCGTTCAGGAAGGGGAAGCCAGTGAAGCGAAGAGAGGAGGGGCTGCACATGGTCGAAGCGACTGGCGAGGTAGATGACCCTGGCAGCAGAGTTTTGGACAGAGATGAGGGGAGAAAGGTGAGACCGGGGAAGGCCAGTGAGAAGGAGGTTACAGTAATCGAGGCGAGAGATGACCAGAGCATGAACAAGAGTTTTGGCAGACGAGACAGAGAGAAAAGGGCGAATCTTAGCAATGTTATGGAGGGAGAAGCGACAGGATTTAGCAACAGAGTCAATGTAGGGTTTAAAAGAAAGGGCTGAGTCAAAGATGAAGCCTAGGCTACGGGCTTGGGGGACAGGCAGGATGGTGACTCCATCAATAGTTATTGACAGTGAGGAAGGAGAGGAAGGATGAGGGGGGAAGATAAGGAGTTCAGTTTTAGCCATGTTGAGTTTGAGTTGACGTTGAGACATCCAGGTAGAGATGTCAGAGAGACAGTTGATGAGACGAGCTTGAACAGAGGGAGAGAGAGAGGGAGTAGAGAGATAGAGTTGAGTGTCATCAGCATAGAGGTGGTATTGGAAGCCATGGGAGGCAATGAGTTTGCCTAAGGATGAGGTATAGATCGAGAAGAGGAGAGGGCCAAGAACAGAGCCTTGAGGAACACCAACTGAGAGGGGGAAGGAGGAGGAGGTGGAGTTGGAGAGAGACACATTAAAGGAGCGGTCAGAGAGGTAGGAGGAGAACCAGTTATGGACAGAGCCACAAAAGCCAAGGGAGTGAAGGGAATCCAGCAAGAGTGAGTGGTCAACAGTATCGAAGGCAGCAGAGAGATCAAGGAGGACAAGAATGGAATAGAGACGTTTAGATTTAGCCACCAGAAGATCATTGGTGATCTTAGCGAGAGCAGTTTCAGTAGAATGAATGGGGCGGAAGCCAGATTGGAGGGGGTCAAGGGAGGAGTTGGAGGATAGGAAGTCAAGGCAGCGGGAGTAGACTCTTCATCTTGAAGAAGAGACGACTCAGAGGGGATATGATAGAAGTTTATATAATCACGAGTGGTGTGGAACATATTAATAAGGAATGGTTATTTTCCCTCTCAAATAGTACTAGAACTAGGGGATACTTCATGAAGCTAACAGGTAGCAGATTTAAAACAAATAAGAGGTTTTTTTCACTCAACACACAATTAAGTTGTGGAATTTATTGCCAGAAGATGCGTAGGCCAGTATTATAGCTGAGTTTAAGAAAGGGTTGGACAGGTTTCTGGAGGATAGGTCCATTAGCCAGGTAGGTTTGGGGAATGTAACCTCTTACTGTCAGGAGCTGGGAATAAACTACAGGGAATGGACTGCCCCATGGCAATCTCTTGGATATTTCTTCCAAGCGACTGAGATTGGCCACTGTTGGAGACATGTGCTGGGCTCAATGGACTATTGTCCTGACCCAGTATGGCACTATTACATTCTTAATGTACAGAGATTATGAAAATACAATCTGTGTTGACTGGCTTTATGGGGTAAAATTATCAAGTCAGGTGGTACTTTTGAATTGTGCTGCTAAAATTACATTGCAATATTGTCCACATGCACCTCAATATCTGCCTGTTTGTTTAAAATTCTCAAGAGGTTCTGGGGACATGGATGCTTGTTCACTTGAAACTTGGCAGAGACCATCAGACTAATTTACTGCTAGGCTGCTGACTCGCCATCAGGTGCCAACACTTCTCAGCCACTATACAAGGTTCAAAGCACTGTTGGTTCCTGTTAATGTGTTTTCCCTACCGTTTCCCCTTCTTTTAAATGGTTTAAAAATGGATTTCTATTTTAAATTGATTTTATATTACAATATAAGGCAATGTAAGACCTTTTTGTTTGGTAGATGGGGTGGGCCGGCGATTTTATTTGCTTTTAACTGTTTGGGTATTTTAATATTTGTATTTAACTGTGTATTGTTATAAATGTTTTGATTTGTTGTAACCCACTCTGAGCTTTGAGGGAATGGGTGGGATAAAAGTATAAATGAACAAATAATAAATAAATATTTTATTTTATGTTGTAAAGTGCTCTGAATGCCATTTGGTATGTTGGGGGTGGGGGAGAGTTATAGAACAAATTATTTTTGTTAAACCTTGGGTAGCTAATGAGTTTAAAATAATGCAAGACTCCTTCTAACAACAAGCAAGGATGCTTTAGACATCAAAGGTTTTTTAAAAAGCAAACGGAAAATGCTCACGTAGTAAGTTGTACGGCAAAAGCGTATATATTAGACTTGCCAGGTGCCTGTATTCAGTTTCACTTCAGTTCCCCATTGCCACCACTGGAGAAAATGCAGTGAGCACAGGTTCCCAATGGGTATTTTCAGACGAGACAGGGCGGCATTCGCCACGTCCCGGAATCGCTCTTCATATTCCCTGCCGGAATCAGCTCGTCACGTCCAACAGACGTGCCGGCTGATCCCGGCGGGGAATCGGGGAGGGGGCGGGCCCGCGTGGCGCAACGTGTGGCCACACAGCCCCACCTCACCCCACGCTCCCCCACCGCCCGCCCTCTGGGGAGACAGGCGGGCGCTGCAGCCAATGCAGCATAAAAATGTAAATAGTAAATTAGGCCACAGTGAGGAATAGAACCAAGCCCTCTTAGCATAGCAACCACAAAGCTTAGCTACCCAGGCACACTTCTAAATTGCACTGCTAGAACTTTGCAAAGAAGACTGTGGAAAGCCAAGGGGTCAAGTCTGCGTTATGTAAGGGAATAATATATGTATCTGTGATTTCCTTCATTTTTGAAGTTTGGAGGAAGGTTTTGGTGTGTTTTTCCCCCCCAGCCCACCCTCAAAGTTAAGCAATAAGTTATTTTGAATTTTCATAAATGTATACAAATAACACATGCAAACATGTGCAAGTAAGGTTCCTCATAGCACCTGAATTTGAGCATCACTGTACCTCATTTCAGAGACTATGGAATTAAAGGTATGTACAACCTAGTATAGGTTCTTTCATTGGGTGTTTTCAGATGAACACCTGCTCCACTCGTGCAGCCCATCTGTGTAAAGGCAGGCACCCCTGGGATGAGGTGGAGCATGAGTAGGGCAGGCACCGCCTGCTGTGGGCCATCCCGGTTCTCTGGACCATGTGCAAGTAAGGTTCCTCATAGCACCTGAATTTGAGCATCACTGTACCTCATTTCAGAGACTATGGAATTAAAGGTATGTACAACCTAGTATAGGTTCTTTCATTGGGTGTTTTCAGATGAACACCTGCTCCACTCGTGCAGCCCATCTGTGTAAAGGCAGGCCCCCCTGGGATGAGGTGGAGCATGAGTAGGGCAGGCACCGCCTGCTGTGGGCCATCCCGGTTCTCTGGACCATCCCAGAGCACTGCGAGGGGAGCTGGTCACCCAGAGCACTGGCCGAGGGTGGAGCAGCAGTTCGTTTAAAAAATGGGCGGACACCGCAGCTCTGCTTCTGGCTGCGGGTTGCCCTGGCAATCACCATAGAGCTGCAGGCAGCAGCAGCAGCAGCAGCAGCAGCCTACAGCGTCTGCTGATCCACCCTGGCTGTACGGTGTGGGAGTGGGGGTGGGGGAGGGTGGACTGTGGTGTGCAGTGGTGGCAGGCTCTGTTTTTAAACCCACTGCCATGGTGCAGACCTGGAAGGGGGCGGGCATCTGGAGCAGACTCAGGAGTGGCCACCCCTGGGTTTGTCTGAACACACCCATTGATACCAGCTGTGCAATTTGATCTGTGGGAGCAGATCCCTACTTCTCTGTAGAGTCCTGTTAAATAAACGGGTGTCTGCATAAGCACAGAAGTCCACATGCCTGGTCAGTTGTTTTGAATTTGATGATTTTCTATCAAGATTTATCAAATACTTACTTTCATTTTAGACTACTTTTGCCATACAGTGATTTACTGCCTGAGTGTGTGGGGAGGTTTTTTTTCAACTTTGACATAAAGCCTTTTTTTATATTGTTAAAGGAAGTCTTAAGCCCTTGGGATAAAGAAAAGATTTGAAGGTTATAGACAGGTGTGATTCTAACGTGTGTGTGCCAGAATCCCACACGACTCAGACCTTTTATATGCAATTATTAAAGCATGCTCCTCTGTTGTTGTCGTCATAGAAGTTCTCAGAAAACTTATTGGTGTTAGAGTTCCAGTCTTTATTATATGGAATTTAGAGCTGTTATTCTAGGACACCATTCTGGAAATTTATTGAGAAAATACTTAATAGTTAATAAAACTGGATTTTAAGACCACAAGCCAGATGGAACTCTGCTGCAGGGAGGATCTGACTTTTGGCTCACCAGTTGGACAGCACTGCCTTAGGAAATTTTTAACTTGCTTCTCTTTGATTCAATTATGTTGGGAGGTTGGGCTCCATTATTATTTGTATTACAATAGCACCTAGATGGTGCAGAGCAGTGAGCACTCTTCAAACCTAGGTCCCCATCTTACACTAAAAATCCCACGCAAGATGGCCCCTTCAATCACATGGGATGGGAGCCTCCTTTGAAGGCAAAGCGATTGAATGGGAGAACAGAAGTCTGTGTTGTCAATTGCAGGATGAAAAAGAGAGTATTCAAAGTTACAACAATGATGAGAAAGGTTAGGAATAGTAGTCTTATGAGGAAAAGATGAAGGATTTGTCATTTGTGTATGTTAAGTCTAGAGAAAAGAAGGCTAAAGGGGCATACGTTTTCAAATATTTTAAAGCCTGCCATAAAGAAGATAGAGAACGATTGTTCCCCAGTACCAGTGAGGGATGGACAAGAGGAAATGGGTTTCAGTTGCAGAAAAGTAGACAAGTAGACTTAGGAAGTGCTTCCCAATGTTTAACCCAAATGTGAAAAGCAATTTCAATTTCAAAGTTTATTGTACTGGCCGTGGGCCATGATAAAATATTACACAGAATATACAAAATACACCAAATCTAAACCACAAAAATAAACAAGAGTAACAAAACTAGATACAGTCTTTCAATAGAACTTCAATTCAGCTACAGAGGCTATTATTCATCCTTATACATTGCACAAACCATTTTAGCAAGGGAAGGGAGACGGGACAGAATTAGTCATACAAATCCACTCAAAAATTATTCTACCGAGGCCAGTTTCCTTTTCCTGATCTTTTCCATTAGGAAGGCAAAGAATGCCAGTGTATTAGTAAGCTGATGGCTTCTATCAGCCAAAAGAAACTTAATTTTTTGCCCATCAGTTAAATTTGGGGGGATTTTCACGCTATTCCACAACCTGCAACGCAGATGGGAATACAGGGAGCATACAAAAAGATAATGAATAAGGTCCTCGACACCAGAGGAGCAACAAGGGCAAATTCTGTCCAGGTACGGAACACCCTGAAACCGCCCCTCCAGCACTGCTGAAGGCATGATCTGCAATCGCAGAGCAAAAAACGTATGCTTGTGTTGAAAGGGGAGATCACGTTTTATGTAGTCTGCCCCCTCCCGTCCAGTCAAATGCTGATACCAGGGGGATGCCCTTGTTAAGGGTACTAATGCCCTAGAGGTTTGCCCATCTAAATCATTTATCCTGGTTTTCACCAAATGTTTTGCCTCTTTGACTGGGAAACCTTTCAAAAAGTGATAAGGCAGTCCAAGCTCATCAAAACTACTTTTGATTTTTCCCCGCCATAGAGACCCAGGGGGGGCATAATTCAATTTTTCCCACAAGCAAATTTTTGCGAGATCATCATCTGCAGCTGAACTAATTTTTAGCAAGTTCATCAGAGCAGTCTCCAAAAGATAGGATTTTAAGGAGTACACCCTAACTCAAGTCTTAGAAGAACTGCAGGAGTCAAATTTGGGACCTGGATTAACCTTCTTAGGAAGTTGTGGAAGATTGGTTCCAAGATTCTTAATGTAGTAGGGGAATGGCCCCATAGTAGAACCCCATACCTTATCTTGGCAATTACCTTTGCCTTGAAAACCTTTAACACAGGCACGAACCTTTGTCCCCCTTTTGTTACAAAAAATTTAGTGATTGCTCCCACAGTTCCAACAATACTTCTCTTCAAAGATTGAATATGGTGGATCCAGGATCCATTGTGCGAGAATACTCCCTCCCCCCCAAAAATAACTAAAGCTCTTGACCTGCTCAATTGGTGTCGAATCTATTTGCCAGAATTCTTGCTTATATTTCTGTTTGAACACCAGGACTTTTGTTTTCTTATAATTAATTTTCAAGTTCTGCAAATTACATTCTTTTGATAAATCCTCCAGTAAACGTCTCAAACCCAACCCTGAGGTGGACAAAAGTACCATGTCATCCGCATACATTATTAGGGAAATTCTCCTGTGGTCAAGTTTGGGAGCCATATAATCCCCAACATCCCATAACTTCAGAATTAGATCATTAACATATAGGTTGAAAAGCAAGGGTGCCTTCACCTCTTACGGCACAGATCTTATTGGAGAGATGACCCAAATTATTGAGGCAAACCCTCATGCCTGTGTCTGAATACAGGGAGTCTGCGGTCTATATTTAACCTTGCCAATTTTTCCCACAATTTTTCTCGATTGATCAAGTCGAATGCGGATATGAAGTCCACAAAGATGGTATACAAGCTTAGGCCCTTTGCTTTATACTTTTCGGCAAGATGGGCCAACAAAAAGCAATGGTCCACTGTACTCTTGTTAGGGAGAAAACCTATTTGTTCAGCTGCGATAATTTGGTTTTGACAGACTCAATGCTGCAGTTTATTTAATAAAATCCTAGAATACAATTTTGAAATGATGGGGAGCAGACTAATAGGTCAATAGTTTTTTGTATCAGTCCTAGCCCCCTTCTTAAAGATAGGCACTATCACTGCTGTTTTCCAAGATAGCGGAACCGAGCCAGCACTATTGATTAAAGGTTAGCCAAGGCTTTAACCCTCCAATCTGGCATAGTTTTAAATAGCTCTGGGGGAATAAAATCTTCCCCCGGGGCCTTGCCCTTTTTCAACATTTGTATGGTCTCAAGCACCTCCAGCTTACTGACCGGGGCCCACTCCGGAAGGGCAGTGATTCCAGTATCACTGGCATATTTGGAGGGGACAGAGGAACTGAAGATCTCCCCAAAATGTTGTTCCCAATTGTCACTACTTATTTTTGGAGCTATCTGTAATCGCGGGCCATCTAAGGGACCGTTTAACATTTTCCTGAATGATTTCTCATCATGTGTTTTCAGGGCTAGGAGCATTAAATTCCATTTTTCAATATGGAAATCCCTCCTTTTCTCCCTTAGCAAAAGTTTATAAGCACGATATTTGGCCCTATACTGATCCAAGGCAATCCTGCAGTAATTTGCCTTAAGAATTCATGAGCACCTATGTAAATCAACACGGTATTTAGCACACTCTGCATCCCACCAGCCACTCACAACCCCCCTATCTCCCCTTAATATAGGTGTTTTAGAAAAACAGATTTGAAGGTTCCAATCTGGCATTGAAATCACCTAATATAAATAAATCAAAAGTTTTACATTCCTCTTTCTTTAAAGCCAGAAAATTTTTAAACTGGGTCCATAAACCCACAATAGAAATAGATGGTGGAAGGTAAACATTTGCAAGTAGAAAAGGGGAATCTGTCCCTGAAATATGGCTGTCCGATAGAAGAATATTATTCTCGCAGACACCTACTAGCCTAATATCAGCCCGCAGTTTGCAAGCAACAAAGATCCCTAAACCACCAGCAAGGCAGCCCCTCGAATGAGACCGCCTTGCTGGTAGGAACCAACTCTGATATCCCTCCAAGTAAAACTGCGTATCGTCAGTGAGCCAGTGTTCCTGGAGGCAAATTATACCATAAGTTCTGAAATAAGTGATGAAATCCGGGTCCAAGATCTTATTTGCCCAACCAGCTATATTCCATGACCCTATACTTTTACACGAGAATCCCTCTGGAAGTGGGGTGCAGAGTGCATCACATCAAGGCACCTTTGTCAAGCCTGTACCTATTGCCCGTTATTCCTGCCAGATGTCACCTCACTTTGGCATATAGGTTGAATCGGTTCCAATGCTTCAGCATGTTGGCTCCCTAGTTCAACTGCTACTAGGGGTAATTCTAAGGGTTGCCCCTGTCCACCAGAGTTCAATGGCACTTCCCCTCCTACAGTTTTCCCATGCTCACTCGGGTGATAGTGAAAAGCGTTGAACAATGGAAGAAGTTGCTGAAAGAGGTTGTGAAATCTCCTTCACTGGAGGTTGACTAAATATTTGTTATGGATGGTTTAGGTCTAGTTAACTCAACCCTTGTACATGGAGTGGATTTGATCCTTGAGGTCTCTTCTAGCCCTAGGATTCTATAACACAATTCTTGCCCCAAAGAGTTTGTAATCTAAAGCCCTGGTTCTTCAGTCTCGCACATGTAGACCAGTGTGTTACAAAGATGCTGGACAGGGGTGTCTCTAGGCTTCAACACCAGGTTCTGGGGCAGACAGGATGACCTTCCCAATGGAGGCCCTGCTGTCTGACCACTAGAGGTTCTGCCCACTGACCCCATGGGGAACCAAATAGCTTCCTTTATCCTCCCACTGCCAAGTACTGCCAGCTGCCCCAAGAAGAATCTCCTCCCTCCCTCTCTCCCTCTGGCGTTCGGCCCCCTAAGGAAATGAACAGGTATTAAAAGTGGGGAAGAGTGATAAAACACACAGTCACTGTAAAAAATAAAAATAAATGTATGGTAATTTCAGACGTGATGGGCCTTTCGGCTCGCCATGCTGAACCCTGGACCAGCATCCGTCTCAGATCCCGGTCCATGATCAGACTGGCCGTTCTTTATACGTGCCGACCTGAATGCGGAGGGGAATTGAGGAGGGGGCGGGGCTGTGCAGCGCAACGTGTGACTGCTCAGCCCCGCCCCCCCGTGCTCCACCGGCCGCCCGCCCTCGGGCAGGCCACATATCCTCCCCCCGCACAGGGAACCCAGGCAGGTGGGCTGCTGTCAGACGTCCTGCCACACCTTGGGGTGGACTGAGAAATTGGCCGCACACATGGCCACCCAGCCCTGCCCACCATCCCCCAGCCTGCTCGCTGTCCCATCCCCAACCATGACGTGGCTGCGCAGGGATGGCAAACGCGCCCACTGCTCAAGGCAGCTCCTTAACCCGATCCGGGCAGTGTTACCCCACATTAGGCAATGCTACTACGCACTGTGTCCCTGGCCTTCCATGGCAGACAGCACATAGCAGACAGCTGTCCACCCTGGGGCAGGGGTGAACATCTGGTGGCTACCAGCCATACAATGCACTGCATTGTGGGGTAAGACTGCCCGATGTGGGGTAACGCTGTCTATGGGTAATTTCAGACGTTACGGGCGCTTGATTCACCACAGTGGATTCTCAGCGGTGGCGAACCGGCTAACCACCCCCTGTGGGCAAGAGAGGCCCCAAACAGACGTGACAGGAGCATGACCACGGCAGGGAATCAGACCAGCAGACCACGGCCTGGGGCAGTGCAACGGATGTTACACCGATCCCGGGCTGTGGTCAAAGCACCCGGAAGGCGCCGGGGCAGCTCGTCCCGGCTGCTGCTGCTGCCGCTGCTGTCCCTCCACCACCTCCATGTGCAGCACGACCAGTGCCTCTTCCACCTGCGCCCCTCTACCTCCTCCTCCTCCTCCTGTCTTGCTCTCTCGCCCTCCGCTCTCCTCTCTCTTCCACCTCGCTCCATCCCGCCACGTCCCCCTGCTGCTGTGTGCCCTTTAAATCTCTCTCCCCGGCCTGTGTTGTTGCTCGTTGCCTGGCAGCGACGCTGCGTGCTTTGTCCCTGGCTGGGAATCATGTTGCTTGATTCCGGCCGGTGGTTGCCGTTCAGTCGTTACTTTTTTTTGTTTCCCATTGGGAATTGCATTGACCACGCTTTCGGAGATGGTCTGGGCCGGAGCTCTGGAAGCATTGTTATTTTTGACCCCTGGTGGGGACTGACTGTGGTGAACATCTGGCGCCCATGAAACAGACGTTCAGGGCGCTTTGGCCCCGCCGCGGGATTGACCGTGGTTCACTGTGGTTGACTGTGATCTCATAAGGTCTGAAAATACCCTATGTGAGGTTAGCATCCCATGTGGCTTCACCCGTGGATTATGGCCTTTGTCTCCAAAATTATCAGCAAATTTCTCACTCGAGAAAAACATACTGAAAACTGAAGACATTTTATACAAAATAAAAAGAAAATTTTAAACAACCTTTAATTAAACTAACTCATCCTGAATTATTTAATGAGTGGCAGAATTTAATGCTTATAGCTCAAAATATCTCTTTAAAAGTCTCAGTAAAACAAATGTGTGTATGTGTGGCATAGTAGTAATGCTCCATTTTATAATGGTAACTATTATATTCCCTTCATCAGTAACACCCTGGAGTAGAAACATACTTAAGACCTTGAACAAAGTCTTGCCACACATGAACTATCAGCAAAAATAATGAGTCGCATAGTATAGGTCAACAGTCTTGAGTATGCAGATATCCACTCACAATTGTACATGTAGCTAAATTGATCACTGTTAATGTGTATTAATTTAAGTTCCCAAACTATGGTGTGGGATTTCAAGTGTGGTCGCATCATCTACAGATGAGATTCCAATCCTGATTGCTAGGATAGACTTCTTGTGACTTGATTGCTGCCTGGGCTCACAGGATTATTTTTTAGTTACAGCAAGGTATCATACAGGCAAAAGGTTTGGGACCCACTTCTGTACATTCACTGGTTTTATATTTGAATCATTGTAACAGATGGCTTGCTTGCAGAGGAATGTGTTGTGTGTTCTACTCTTGACCAGTCAGAGTAGAACACACAACTCAGAAAAAAACAGCAACTCCTCAAGTAACATTATGATATATCTACAAAGATTAACAACAGAAGGCATTTATTCTCTAGCTCTAACTCACATAACTTAACTGACTGACTACCTAGTTCTGACAATTCCAACTGCCACCCTCCACACACACAGCCTCAAAGCCTTCATAAGGGCTTCCTTAAAGCTAGATTCACCACAGTGTACTGTATTTCCCTGCAATGCATCTGTGAGGAGATAACACGGGAAAAATGAAAGTGGAGAATGAATGAAAATAAGCTCCTATTGTTTGAAAACGTAAGTCAATATTGCACATAACTTAATGCAGCTTTGCCATACAAATACTTGACACATATTGAAAAGTATGGAACATTGTTACTTTTTCATGTTGGTTGGGTTTTCTAGGTTATTTAAATATCTCGGTCTGTTTTAATGATGAGAACTCTTCAGTGTTAGACCTTATTAACAGCTTCTAGCACAGCAGGACTAGTCACTGATGTACGGACCGGCTGTGCAGCTGTGTTCCCTTATATAGTGGAGTAGGGAATGGGCCAGATTTTCTCCCCTCCTTCAGAAATTACGTCACGATGGAGGGGCTTAAAGCCTTTGGTTTTGTTAGTTTCTTTTTGTGTACACAATCGAAATAGTGTTGCTTACCAGAGCGCATTAAAGGCAGGTGTGATTCTGTTTGTTCTGGGGAGGTTTGGGATTCTGTAGCCCATCAAGACATTGACGATTCCTCAGTGTTTGTAGCTATGCTGCAAACATACACTCTGATCCTGACAGCTAATAATAATTATTATTATTATTATGTATTTATTTACATGGGATCTTTCCAGAGGAAACGCAAGCAGCAAAAGGAGATGTTGATGGTGATTGGCTGTCTTTTTTCTGAGTCAGAATAGAATCACTAGAATCCTTATTAAGAGGCACTGTCCTGTTAAAAGTTGCTATTTCAGTGGAGATGTACGATTGACCTGTTCTGATCATTAACATGAACATATCCTGTTTTGTGAGAGGACAGGAATATTCTATAATGGGGGCAACCTTACACCACATTTGCAGCTGATGGTCAGGCCAGCGCCACCAGATGTTCACCCACTTTTGCCCTGGGGTGCATGGCAGGCTGCGATGCAACGTGTCCACCAGAGAAGGCTGGTGATTCATTGCAGGCCGATGTGGGATAACAGGCCATCTCCCATCTGATCAGCCTGTGCAGCCCTGCCACAAGGCAAGGTCTGAGGATCAGGCCCGGAAAAGCGCAGGAGCTCTCCCCACCCACCAAATAGCTCATCAGGAGAGGGGAAACCCATAGGAGCTCCCTGAGTGTCTACTAAACAGCGGGTGGGGGCAGAGAGGAGCACCCATGCTCCTCTGTGTTCCCCTCCCCCAATCATCTGTTTGGCAGGTGGGGAGATTGCCCATGCTCCTGTGGATCTCCCCTCTCCCGATGAGCTATTTGGTGGGTGGGGAGAGCTCCTGTGCTTTTCCGGGCCTGATCCTTGAACCTTGCCTTGTGGCAGGGCTGCATGGGCTGACCAGATGGGAGATGGCCCGTTATCCCACATCGGCCTGGGTGAGGCAACAGTAACCTGCAATGAATCACCGGCCTTCTTCGGTGGATGTATTGGCCAGCTGCCACTAGATAGCTGATGGGGGACTCAGGGGGCAGAGGAGCACGGGCGCTCTCCCCACCTGTCACAGGGAGCAGGAGTCTGGAAGTCCAGCTCCTTGTGGCCGGCTCCTCGGCCAGACCTGTGGCATAGAGTGCTGGTGACAGCCATGGGGGAGCTGTTTGTTTGGAGTTCCCTTCCCACTGGCCCAAAGTGTGGCAGCTGTGTTAGCCCTCCCCGGAGCGGGCAGGAGATCCAACCAACCCTGTCTCATGTGGGTTTACCCAGACTCTTGTTAGAAGTGGGGAAGAGTAGAGGGAATATAGAAAAAAAGGAAACATACAACATTACTAGCACAAAATAAGAGCAACCTAAAATCTGTAGTCTCCCTTCTTAGCATACAAGCCCTTTTTACATCTTCTGAGAATGTTCATTGCTTCTAGCAGCTGCTGCTAGGAGATCAAAAGCGGCTGGCTTGCAGTCATCAGAATGGCCAAATGGTGGCGGTGCTATCCAGTGTTACGGGTCCTCCTGTCTACAAGCTGCTAGTCGGATTCTTTATTTTTTATTAAATATACCAGAAATGGGCAAATGGTGCCTTGGGAGCTGCATGTACTGCAGCTCTTGGCAGAATTGGCTGCCTGGGGGCATGTCCATGCAGTTCCCTTGGGAGGAAAAGAACCTGAGCTGCCATTTCAGCTGCTGGAGCCTCATGGAGGTCACAGGAGCATGGGGAGCATGCCCTGCTGCCTGAACTCACCAGATAACCTGGGAGCTAGAGTTTCGATGCGAGGGAAGGGATTTGGGGGAAGCTGTGCTGCCCTGTCCTGGTATCAGGGGAAGCCACGATTGATGTCACGCATGTTGTGGCTCTCGGCGATTTATGAAAATGTTGGTATGTGACCTTTGAGCTTGGGAACTTTGCCCGCCCTGAAATCTACATATGAAGCATATGCAAAAAGGCCCAGAAGAAGTTCCTTCTCCCTCTCTCTTTCACAGAATGATCACCAGACCTATATGGTAGTCAGGAAATGGGAGCTGCTTTTTTGCCCAAGGTGGAACAGTGGGCAGCAGACAGCACTGACTTTTGAAAGTATGAATGAGAGCATAAGGCTTTGATAAGCACAGGTAAGGTATGAGGCACAGCCAGCAGCTCTGCAGTCAGAGCATAAAAAAGCTGGCTTGCTAGGGCCCAGGCCTCAAATCTGTGCCCCCGGGTGTCCTGGAACAGTGGCTGGTCCTACAGTGCCACTGCTTCACCATGCCGCTCTAGCCACACCCCCAAAGGGCCTTTCTACACTAGCCAGACCACACTCCGCCAGCCCCCTCTCTCCTATACGTGCTGTGCCTCCCGGCTTCCTCGTTGGCTGCCAGCCAGTACAGAAGGCTAGCTGGTAGCAGCAGGAAGCTGGATGGAACGATATGTTGTGAACCTTGCCTTCATCTTTGTCCTTGCTTCCCTACCCTTGCTCTTGCCTTCAGTCTTGCTCCTGTTCATTCCAGCCTGGCCCTGCCCTTGCTTCTGTTCTTCCTAGCCCTGTCTTTCTCCCTGCTCCCAGCCTTGCCTCCTGACTCCCCACTCTGGCCCTAGTTTTGACTCTATGCCCAACTGAGGTGCCTACCTGCATCCCAGATGCCCCACACTCCATGCTCCTTGCATGGCCACACAGTACAGCACTGGAAGCTGTGGGTGAGTACTATACATGGAGGCCCCTTGTGATGGCAGACACTCCTTTCATAACCGCTAGGCTGGCCAAATGGACTCACTCTGTCTTGTTGGGAGAGGAAGAGGAGGAGATTTTTCTGAGCCTTCCCCGCCATTTAGGAAATCCTCAAATATCCATCCATGCTTGTTAAGAGTTAATAACCTCCCCTTTTATACAACCCATTTGCTGGTACAAACAAAAGCCAAGGTATAACAAGTTAAGGGGTTATTGCAGAGGTTCCCACATATGGTCATAGCCATTCGCACATGAGATCACAATCTCAGCCAATGCTGCATGACCATGTTCTTGTCTGGAGTAAGGGGATTATATTTAGTTCTCAGGACGGAATCTCGGTGGCAAATTTTGTGAACTTCTGTGGCTGGGCTATTGCCTCTTTATCTCCTGTTCATGTAAACAAAGTCTGGGTTGATGCTTCCCGAACGTGTGTCCCTATGGCTGCAGATGGGGTCGTTGTAGGAGCATCCAATCCAGCTTCCAATGCCTTCGGGGGGGGAGAGGAAAGCTCCTTCTTTGCTGTTGCCATGGTTCCTGATCTGGCTGCGGCAGCAGCCCAGGAGCTTTCCTTCAGGCTGCTTTCTCCAGCTCGCATTTGCTTGCCAGTCTAGGGAAGGGATGGAGACACCGCTGCCACCTTCCTCCTGAATCCATGAAGGGGAAAGGGGAAGATCTACTGATAAGCTGAGAAAGAATTGGGGGAGACCTGAAATGGGTACTTGTGTGAATGGGTAAATTCATTGGCATCTTGGTAATAGAACCGACTCAGTATTGTTGGGAACAAAACAGTATATGTTTATCACCCAACAAGTTACTCAAGTTAGCAAATTAATGTTACTACATTACCGATTTACCGTTATTGGTACTGCATTACTGAACTACTGTTTCTCCATTTCCATGCATTTCTGATTGTGCTTTATTTGCCTTTACCCCAATCACAAGTTTACCTTCTAACACAACTCACAAAACAAAATGGAGGGCAGTGCTTTTATGTACTCAAAGGGGAGGGGCATGGCATGCCTGTGCAGATTCAAAGTGTGATTGATGAAAATGGAGCAACCACACAATGAATGAAAACCTTGAAATGGTAAATCAGAAACACAGAAATTGGTAAATCAGCAAAACAGAAAGTTGGCAACCCATTAATGGTATTACTCAGAATTTTGGGTTGTCCGTTGCCTGCCCAAGTCAGTAATTGTTTTCTGATTGGGCAACCAATAAGTTGCTAAAAATATGGGTATTACCTGCAGGGAGCAAATCTACTACCCATTTCAGATCTAGAATGGGGGTAGTGGAACCCACCGCCCAGGAAAGGAGGGGATTAGCGGAGCCTGGAAGAGAAGGGGGAGAAAGTATAGAGCAGACAGAAGAGTTGTGGGAGCTTAATGTTGTGGGGAGAGCAGGGAGCCTGGGAGGCATGAGAGATGAAATTTGTGCTAAAACTTGTCAGTTTATGCTATTTTGTAGTTAGAACTTTCTGGAGTCTAGGGAATATTTAACTCCCCAAACGGGGAGAGACAACCAGTTTGGAGCAACTGGCTTGAATTTTTCAAAGCTAGTGCATTAAACCACTGTATCCACCATCTGCTGTCTTTCTTTGCTCCTTTCCTCCAGCTTCAGGATATAAATATGATGCTTTTTGTATCCAGTTTTTCTTTCCGTGTTGCTAAATCACCCGGGCATACAGCAATAACAGTGTGATCCTCTGACTGCTAAAGGCCAGTGCTAGCCTTTAGCGCCATGACAAATCCTATTCACTTCAGTGGGACTTGTGCTGGTGCTAAGTGATGATGCTGATGCTAAATAGCTGGAGGCTTTAGCGTGACTGCCTGCATTTGTGGAAATATATTCAATATTAATGATGAAAAGACAAGATGGAGAGGGAATAATCATTTGCCAGCCCAAGGAGTTCTTCCAAAACACACTTTTTTTTTTTAATATTTCAAATTGTTAAGAGATGCAACAGGAGTGAAACCCATCCCCAGGAAAGGAGGGGATTCGGGTCATGGAAAGTTTACCAATTCAGTCACAACATCTACTTGCCTGACCTTTTATTATGATCAAGGAGAAAATACTGTTTTACTTGTGTAGCAGGGTCAGGGGGAGCTGCTGGCAGGATCCAGGTCCAAAAGCCACACTCGGTGGGGAATCTCTAGCTCAAGTCTCTTTGTTTCTCCGACACACAGTCCTACAGTCCATACATACTCTACAGCTCTGCTCTCCTCCCAGCTCTGCTGGCCAGGCACAGTCCCTCCTGTAGCCAGCTATGTCTTCATCTCAGGCATCCCCCTCTGAGCTGGGCTCTCCTAGAGCCAGAGTTCATACAGCCCCTGTCTGCATGTTCCACTTACACATGAAACTGGGAGGGGAGAGGGGAAACTGCTGTGAGCCAAAACCATGGCAGGAGGATCACGTGAAGTCCTGCTCGTGTGGTGGTTTGTGTTTTTTTTAACGTCTTTAGCCCATTTCTGCTGTGATTTCAGTGACAGGAGACAGGACTGGATTTTCCGCCTTGTCTACCATCACTGAAATCACAGCAAATATGGGCTAAAGATGCCCAAAACCCCACACACACGAATGGGACTTCACGCGATCCCCCTGCCATGATTTCAGCTTTCAGCAGTTCCCCTCTCGTGTGCAAGTGGTCTAGTTACAAGTGGAGGAGGATCTTGAAGGGTAAGACAATATACGGATAATAAGCATCAATATAAGCAATATGAGCATGAGGAGCTAGGGATTAGGAAAACTTGATTGTTCCTTAGGAGGGATCAGAAGATTAGCATATTTCAGGGAGCACGTGTTCAGCAGCAGGGAGTACCAGGATAGGGGACAGCATGGGAGAAAGGATTTTGAGCCCTGTATCGCATTATTAAATTTAACGGGAGAACGGAAAATTAACACTAAAAACCACGTGCGCATGAGCAGGGATTTTATGTGACCGTGCTAACATGAGTTACTCATGGCAGTTCCTACCCCTTCTGAACGGTGGCAAGCAGCCTACATCTTTCTTGATTAGATTGTGAGCTCCATGGAGCAGGGACTGTCTTTATGTTGTGTGCATCTGTACAGCGCTGCATGAGACTAGTAGCGCTATAGAAATTATTATTAGTAGTAGTAGTAGTGGTAGGGTCAGGTTGGGTCTATCCAACTTCTCTGCCTGCNCCCCCCCCCCCCCCCCCCCCGTGCACCACTTAGGAAATCAGTACAAGCTTTGAAGGGGCTCACTGGGTGGGGCTGAGGACGCACACTCAGGGTGGAGGGGTGGATCTGGCTCATAGACCCAGGGTGGGTCTGGCTCATAGACCCAGCCCCTACCTTCATCTTCTCTCCGCTCTCGTCCCTTGATTGCATTCCTTTAGAGGCAGAGAGTCAGGCTGGATCTGCAGGCCAGATCCAGCAATTAGAAACAGGCCACAAGAAACAACAACAACGTGACCATGAGCTGAACTTGTTCTACAGGCAAGGGTTTCCCCACCTCCGATCCAACATCTGTTCTATTCAATCTATCTAGGTATCATTATGTCACCATGGTATCTGAGAACTACCAGAATTACTACAAACAAGCCACTACTTGAAACCTGTTATTGTGCAACTTTGCCTTGCAGCTTGTATTTCCATGACCCAAAGCAGGTTCCTAGATGAAATGATTCATGATAAGAACAGATGTGAATTAACAGAATTTACAAAGCGTTTTGTTCATTATTAATCTGGTGCAAACTCTAAAAACAGATGTTTATGTTTACTTTCCAGGACTTGAGCCATTATTGTTTATTAAAGTGTCTTCCTTCTGCTGGTAAGGTTCTTAAACAAACACACGTTGTTTTGCACCTTTATGTGCATAGTGAATACCTAATTATAGCAACTAATTTGTCACAGAACAATTATCATCACTGAGGTTCAAGCACATACAGAATGCATTTTATAAAGCTACATATATACCTCGAACAATGTTTATAGAAGCAAAACCATTCTGAAAGTGATGATTATTTTAAATGAAAATTTTAAAATAATCATCACTTAGCAGCTGTGACCATCAGACTAATTATATGCTTTTAGTATTGAAAAATACACATTCAACGAAGATATATTTCTGATGGTTTAAAGTTACATTTTGTCTGGAGTGAATATACTAAGGAAGAGCTCTTAGTTGAAACCTCAGTTTAGATCTCTGTCCGATAATGGATTTAGAAACCACCAGAGTATAATTTATTTATTTATTTTTATTTATAAAAATTTTACCCCGCCCCTCCTGCCACGCAGCTCGGGGCGGCTTCCAACAATTTTTATAAAACACCATAAAAACAATTTAAAACAACCATAAATATTATAAAAAAAATTAATACAGGGCAGACTAAAACCAAAATTAGGTGGGGGAATTAAAACCCCACCCTACTCACCCTCCCTCCCAAAGGCCTGGGCGAACAGCCAGGTCTTACAGTTCCGCCGGAATATTAGTAGGCTAGGGGCCAGGCGAGCTTCCTCCGGAAGGGAGTTCCACAGCCGCGGTCCCACTACCGAGAATGCCCTCTCCATCGTGGCCCCCCGCTTAACACGGGGGACCTCCAGGAAGGCACCCCCGGCAGACCGCAGGAGCCGCTCTGGGGCGCGGAGGGCGAGGCGGTCCCTAAGGTATGAGGGGCCGAGACCGTGTAGGGCTTTATAAACCATCACCAGCACCTTGAACTTGGCTCGGCACGCTATCGGCAGCCAGTGCAGAGCTCGGAGCACCGGTGTAAT
>QEPC01010682.1:3602935-3618300 GCA_003113815.1 Sphenodon punctatus
CTCCCCACCAACATCACCTCCGTCTTGTCGGGGTTAAGCTTCAGTCTGCTCAGCCGCATCCACTCCGCCACGGCCTCCAAACATTGGGAAAGCAACGAGATAGCAGGGTCTGGGTCAGTAGAAAAAGAGAAGTACAGCTGAGTATCATCAGCATACTGGTGACATCGCACCCACAACCTTCTCACGACCTCCCCCAAGGGCTGCATATAGATGTTAAACAACAGCGGAGACAAGATCGAACCCTGCAGAACACCACACGGTAAAGCGCGGGGGCACGATGTCTCCTCCCCCAACACTACCCGTTGGCTCCTCCCCGAGAGGAATGAGCGGAACCATTCAAGAATAGTTCCATTCAAGAACCATTCATAAGCATGAACATACTGTCAAAAATACTCTTGGTTTGGCAATATAAGTATCATATTAGTTTACTGGTAATAGGGTGTTGAACCCCAAAGTCTTTAATCTAGGTTGGGTGCTGTTAGTAGTTCTTTCAGAGTCTTCTTCCACATTATCATACAGAAATATTTCCTTTTAAAAAAATGAATACATTTTAAAAAAGGAACCACATTGTATGGAATTCACACAACTTTTCTGTCCCATGATCACTGGCTGTTTCATGCAGTGACTTTTTAAGCTGGCAGTACAGTTTATAAGTAGCAGGTAATGGCTGCATACATGAACAAAACCAGAGAGAAAGCAGAGGAGACATTTGGAAATCCAGTTGTCTAAATCCTGGATTAATTTCCTTCAACTAATCTGTCTCTAAAGTTCATGCCATAGGTTTCCTCCATATTGTACAGAGCGCAGGCAATTTTCAGGTTATAATAGAAGGACTTTTTACAATTTAAAAATACGGGTAAAATCCTGGCCCCATTGAAATTAGTCATAAAACTCCCATTGCCTTCCATTAGACTAGCATTTCATCCTGTGTCTCTTTGAAAAGGTCAGCCAGTGCTAAAACTGTCAGATCAAAATTCCAAGAGTAAGGCACACTTCTACGTAGTAGTGGGATACTGAGATAAGGGACATCCATTATGTTCCATGGAACTGTGGGTTACTTGAAATAAGGGACAACTCTTAAAATAACATCTAACAACTCCAGGCAATTGTAACAGTGATGGTTTAGGTGTGGTGGAAAGCAGAAAAGAGGGGGGTTGTGATAGAAGTGTCTGGACAATAGCCGGCACTATCAGTGGTGAAGGAGCCAAGTGGAACAAGAGGGATCTGAAACCGAATGTCGCTGAAGACAGGGAATAGGAAACGTCCCTTTGCTTAAATCATTTGGTGGAGAAATATGCAGTACAACAGAATGTTGTACTCTGTATAACATGTACGCGCACACACACGTCTCTGAAGGCAACCTCCAAAATGCCACTTCCTTCCACCTCCCACAGATGGGAGAAGCTGTGGAATCATGGCAGGACTAAAGCAACTTAGGGTCCCATGGTGAGGAGGGGAAACACACACCCCTTCCTTCCCTGCTCCTCCCCAACTTCTGGTTCGAGGAAGCTCAGATGAGGAAGGATATTTAACACCTTATGCAGGCAACACGTGCATAAGTGGCATATTTATGAGTATACATATTGTATTTGCAGTGAATTAAACATATTGGTGAAGAAGCAGAAGGACTAGGACATCAACTTTCAGTTAGATAATTTTGTTCACCCAGTCACATTACACATCTTTAGGTATCTCCAGTCCCTTTCACACTTAAATTATTATCTCTGAATACCCTCCAGTTCATTGGGTTCATCCTGCTGTCAAGTGGCCCAAATGGAATATCGGACAAGGGCTCACTTGAGCTGTGGATTGATTTAGCTCCCTGCACTGTGACTTAATTCCTCTGCCTAGCAGCTCAAAATGACCTTAGATTGTTCGTTTCTATACTACAGAGTTTTTGTTGTTGTTCAGGGGTGAAACTATAAGTGCAGCAGGCGCTGTGGCACTGGGGCCCACGAGCCTGGGGACCGCACAGGTATGGAGAATGCATATGCATTGCACACCCAGCAGGGGGCCCATTCTGCCTTTTGCACCGGGGCCCATTCCTAACTAGCTACACCCTTAAAGAGGGTTTAAGTAGGAGGCTAATTTGCCTCCCTCCTGTACAGAAGATTATCTTCCACAGAACAGGACCCTCCTGCCCTGCTTTTACACCACTTCTGCGCAGAAGTAGCTCCCCTTTTCCCTTTCTTTAGCCCCCCTGCTTGTGGGAGCACAGAGAAGGTTAAAGTGAGTTAGAAGATACTCCCCAAAAGTTTTATGAGAACAAGCTCTTAATTGACATGTGGCGAGGGAGGGGAGATGCGTAGCACAGCTGCTGTCATACCAGTTGTCATGACAACTCACCTCTTTATAGTGTGGATGCACCTAGATTGGAGCGTCCCAGGGCAGGAATTGTCCTAGTTTTTCTTACCGAACGATGCCTAGCACATTGGCACTCTGATTTATGACCCCAGTCTAGTGGTTTAAAATGCACTTGTTCACTCCTAAAAATGTTACTTCCAGAGGACATTTGTGGAGAGTTAAGGGACAGTCTGCATAAGCACTCTCCACGCTTTTACATTCTGTGGCTAGACAAATAGCTTGCATCTCCAGCGCTGACAGTTGGGCATGTTTCACACCCAAATCATTCACTACAGTTTTTAAAGGGGAGGGGTGGGTAGCCAGCGTGTGACCAGATGAGAAATCCATGTTCACTGTATTTTCCCCATTGGGGAAAGTGCAGTGAACAGGGATCACCGAGCCGGATTTAAAGCGGTGCTAAAATGAGCTTAGGCTGAACAGGACAGCTGTTTGAATATGTCTTTGATTATTATGAGTTGTTTCCCATCTGTTTTGATAGGTGTTGAATTTGATTAAATTTGAAATACTTCAAATGGCACAGATGTATAGCTCCATCCACTTTCTAGCTTCCTCTATTGCTACCTATTTATTAGACAGTTTTTATGGTGTTCCTAATAGTAATATCCGAGCAACTCACAAGCACTGATCTTTCTTCCCTTTTGAGACAGATGGGTTTGATTAATACCCCTTTTATAAGTGGGTAATTGAGGCACTGAGAGATTAACGAGATTTTAAAAAGCATCTAGCATTGGCTCAGCATTATCCAAACACTGGGTTGTGGCTGTAGGCGAGGTATCATGAGATCTAGGGTTCCAGTCCCCAAATCACATGAAGTGGAATTTTCAAAAAAGCACAACAATGTTAGATCAGCACTGAGCATGTTGGGAAGCATGTGTCAGGGATGGTTTATGTCTGGTTCATCCTGCCTTGGAGCAGGTGATTGAGCTGGATGATCTCTGAAGATTTTTCCTGCCCTTTGAGATTCTTCCTGGCTTTGAGATTATCTCGGCAATCTCCAGGGCTGGAATAATGTGACTGGAGACCCAGAACTAATTTTTTTTTCCTTCAAGGTTTCTCGTTTTGTGAGGCTTTTGGGCAGTTGAAGTTCAGCTCTTGGCTACAGGGCTGGTCCTGGGCTCTGCATTACCTTAATAGTCCTGTGTCAAGTTATTTCATTGCACCCAAGTCTCTGCAGCTGAATTGCAGATGCTTCTCAGCATCCAGGACTGGAGAGTACAGGCTCTGCCAACCAGTCACAAAGCAGGAGAGGTTTCCACATGTGTGTGTGTGTGCATGTTTTCTGACTTTCAGCCATATGAAGACTGGTACATGGCTTTTGGGGTTAGGAACTTTGACCACTCCTGGTCTAGTCTAGTTTGTCATATTTCTTGTATGGTCCCATCACTGAGGTACCGGAGCACTTTACTTGACTGTTTCTTTCTGCTAATCTCCTTCTTTCCAAATCTCATGTCTCTAGTGAATAGCTCCAGTAATGTCTTTGCAAGTGGTTTGCTGTAAGCTTTCTCCAAGCAGCAATGTGAAACTGACCTGCTTTCTAGATTGTCAGTTCACTTCTTACACAATTCTGACTTAGCAGTGAGGTTGATAATCTTCATAGTTTTGATATGTTATGGCTTGCCAAATCTGGGAGTAGATGCAGAACCAATGGGAGTTATATCTGCCTGTAGTTGTAGGAAGACAGCACAATCTACACTTGGTTTATATTTGGAAGTTTAATTTCATAACTCTAGGGGCTAGAAATATTTTTGATTGAAAGCTCAGATTCTGTAGAACATGATGCCATATAAAGCTTCCTATTCATTCTGGATGTGTGGATGTTTAAAGTCTTGCATTATTCCCCTCCAAGATGGTCTTTCCTCTTTACTAATAAATGTTCTCAAGCAGTGCACTTTGCCAGCTTTGCAGAGGAATAAAACTGCACTGGAAATGAACCAGAAGAAGAAGAATGCCTTAGAAGCAGTTCATATGTTAGCTGGCAAGTCCCTTCATTTTTCCACCTTCTTCAACTTAATGGGCTGAATTTGTCTGAAATAACAAAGCTGACTGCACTGACTCTAATGAAGATGAAAATGAATAAAGATTACTATCTTTTATAACGACATAACACACACGCATCCTTTACCGAAGTTTTCTGTTAGAATCCTGAAACATTTTTCCTTTTGTGAGGATAGTGCTACAGAAAGATTTTTCCAACCCAAGTTTTATCTTTAAAAAGGTGCAAAATAAATATACCTAATCCCTGGAACCTGAAGTTCCCACTTGAAGTTGCTGTCTAATTATGGCAAAAATAATTTGTCCAGCTGTGCATTTATAAGACACACATTTTAAGAATCCCACCAGTTGTGATGGGTTAGCCAGCTGCTTGCTGTAGTCAACCTGGGGTTGAAAAAATACATGTCATCCATTTTTCGATGGTACAAAAGAGAAGGGAATTTCCTGGAAGAGGGCAGATACTTGCAGTTTAATGCCTTCTGCCCTTCTAAAGCCATTGTTGTGGGCCCCTCTGGTGTAATCACATAGTTGTACAGTATTTATCTTGTGAAGGGCAGAACGCCATGTGAATGTGAGCTGCCAACAGACCATCTATGAGCATCAAGCAAAGTCAGTCGAGGCTGTTTTCAGATGAGAATGTTCAATGCTACTGTCCAACCAGAGGTTACATACTTATGAGGAAATGCCATTACTAATCCTGCTCTGTTGTAGCTTTAAATAATAAGTCCCAAGACCCTGTAAATCCCTTTTGCTGCAAAGAAGATGATTCGTTGGTGTAAGAAAAGTGGAGAATATGATATCAGAATGCCAACTAAAAATGTGATGGCAGTATGCTGAAATGTGTTCCATGGCACTAATGGCAACAGCACACACGCTAAAGCTGCTGCATCTCTTACTATTGCTGTAGGTGACTACAGGAAAATGCCACATAAGAAGAAAGCAAGTGTAAACTCTTCTATTCTCCTACATCTACAAGCAAGTGCTAGTAGCTCTGAAATTGTGTAAGTTGAATGGCAAAATTGCAAAGCAGCATTTAAAATGGAAAGTGTTGGAATGAAAGTGTTTGTCATTTTTCATTGATAATGTAACAGATCCGTACTGTTGTACAACTTTGTGCTGTAGCTACTCGGAACTGCATATTGAACTGCCAGAGTGGAAAAAAGAATCTGAATCCTTCTGTTCCAAATATTGGCCCTTGCCCTTTGATCTACAGTAAGAAGACTCCTGTAGCTCTAGCAGTGCCAGGGGCTATAAAACACAATTGGGCAACTCTGGTTCCACCCAGCAGAAGGCAATACATTCACACACATAAGACACCATATTACAATATAAATTGGACAATTAGGTCTGTTCCCTGACCTGTGGCTGTAGCTATAACTTCTTTTGTCTCTGGCTTTAGCACTGATCTTGTTTTGCTGCATATAGAATCACAGAATCGTACAGCTGGAAAGAACCCTAAGGGCTGGTTGGCTATTTATTTTAAATTTCTACCCTACTTTTCCTCCTAAGGCTCAGGGCAGCTTACAACATTAAAACACAAAAATACATTAAAGATCCTTTTAAAAAAAACCATCGTCATCCCTAACCACCCCCACCCAACCCGTATCTCCTCCTGCCAATTGCTTTGCTAAAAAGAGAGGTTTTACGATGCCCCCAGAAGATGCTCTGGCTTGGGCTCTGTGGACCTCTAGGGAAAGGGAGTTCCACGGCTTTGAGGCAGCAACTAAGAACGCCTTTGTGCGGGCCCCTGTCATATGGACAAGATTGTCAAGTGGTACCTGGGGAGGGATTGTGGTGGAGCATGGCAGGAAAGGCGGTCTTTCAGTTATGTAGGGGTCAAGTCATTTAGCACTTTAAAGGTCAAAATTAGCACCTTGCATTCTGCCTGGAAAGCTATCGGTAGCCAGTGCAGACTTTGAAGCACTGTGTAATGTGCTTGCGACAACCTACCTCTGAAAGGAGCCGGGCCACTGTGTTCTGTATCGGCTGCAACATCCAAACAGTCATCAAGGACAGCGCCACGTAGAGCACGTTGCAGTAATTTAGCCTTGAGGTTATGAAAACATGGATGATGGTGGCCAGATCCAGATCGGAAAGAGAGAGCTGCAGTCTTCCACACCAGATGAAGGTGTCATTGGCATACTGATGGCACCTCACTCCAGACCGCCCAATGATTTCATCCAGCGGCCTCAGAGATACATTGAACAAGAGGGGAGACGAGATGGAACCCTACAGGACACCACAGGGGAGGTCCCAAGGGACAGTGAGCAATTTCCCATCACCACCCACTGTAACCTTCTTGCTAGGAATGAACAGAACCATTCCAGAGCAGACCTACACACCCCTGCCAGGTCCTACAGTTGTGTCAGCAACAACTCCTGATCAACTGTATCAAGGGCCACTGAAAGATTTACTCCAGCCCTCTGTCATTAAGCAGGATCCACTGTACCAATGTCATCCCTGAGAGATGATGGTCTACCTATTTTTAAAGGCCTTCAGTGATGGGGCCTTCACAACCTGCCTTAGCAAAATTACTCCACTGCCTGACTTCTGGTAGTTAGAAAATTCTTCCTAATTTTAATCCTAATGTTTAGCCTAAATCTTTTCTCCTTTAACTTAATCCATTACCTCTGGTCCTATTGTCCATGACCAGAGAGAACAAGCGTGCACCATTTTGCTTAAAACAGTCTTTTCCATGTTTGAAAACTGTAATTATTTTCCCCCTTAATGGCCTTTTTTTCAAGGTGAAATGGCCAGAATTTCAAAAGTATTTCCTAATGCCTTTTTCCCTCCGTTATTCTTGTTGCTCTTCTCTGAACAATAGCTGCTATTCTTGTTGCTACAGGCAGTTCCTTGCCTAGAGCAGCCTTGAACACCCCAACCTTCACATTAACGTTTCAAAGTTCTACCACCTGAGCTGCTCTCTTTTCTACTTCTGTCATGGAGACAGGCATTGCATATTGGTCACAAAAAACAGTAGGAATGCGACACCGGGGGAGATGGGGATTTTAGGTTTGTTTTTTCCCCAGTTTCCGTTTATAGGTTGTTACAGATTTAATTCGAGGCTTGGTTTTTCGGTTCTGTATTTAAATTCATAAAAGTAAAAACATATAAGCCGCCCATGCACAAAATGGCCACTGGGCTATTCTGTGCATATGAACCCTTTTCCTAAAAGGTGCCAAAAAAGGGCAGCCACCTGGAATTAGTTTCCCCCCAATCCTAGGTCCATATTTTCCCCACCCCCATTCCCCAGGGTCCTGGAGTGCTACTTACCAGCCTCGGTGGGCCTGTGCTTGATGAAGCACTGCTGCTGCTGTAGGGCCTCCAGGTTGTGCATGTGCAAAATGGCTGCCGGAGCCATTTGCGCATGTGCAAGATGACCACTTCCCTTAGCCAAAATGGCAGTGATGTAATTTTGGCCACCACCATTTTGGTTAAGCGTAGCAGCCACTTTGTGCATGCACAAAATGGCCCCATCAACCATTTTGCACATATGCAATTTGGAGGCGGGAGAAAGCCCTTTGTCTGCCCAAGTCCTTTTCTATAAACTCGTTTATTAGTGGGCATTTGCTTACATGCGTGTTTTTCTCCCATTTTAAAGCAAAAATGAGTATCGGTCAGAGACAAAGGCCGCTTTTAGACGAGCGGCGCGCAATTGCGCATTGCGATTGTGCATAATTTGAAACGTCCGCCTGTTGTAATTAGACGAGATGGAAGTGGGGTATTATGCGCATATTATGGCGGTGACGCATTTTTAAAGTCCGCAAATTAAATAGCTCACAATTGGAGAGGCATGGATTGATTTACTTTTAATTAGGAGTATTCAAAGTGTAGCGCTGAAAAGCCCAGTTTTCAAGACATTTATTTGCAAACATCCACCCACCCACCCCACCCCTGGTATAGAGCTCTATATTATTAGTTCCACCTACCACTTCATGGCAGTCTGATACACTCTCAGCAGTCCAGCAGTGAAAAAGAATTGCCTTGCCTAACTCATGCAATATCTTTTCAATCCTTGATGGATTAAAGATTTGCAGGATATAGTGCTATATGCTGGCAGTAGTTTGATCTCCAGGACTTGAGCATCCTTTGAATTTTTGCTTAATGACTATTAATAGAACCATTAGTCAGAGCCAGAGCAGAGTCAGTTGGTGTTCCCAACAAATGGGACCTGAAAGAAAGTAAAATAAAGGAGGATTAAATAAATTGAGGAATGTAGAAGGCAAATTCTTTTCACTGCTGAGAGTGTATCAGACTGCCATGAGGTGGTGGGTGGACTAATAGTATAGAGCTCTGTGCCAGGAGGAGTGCTCTGAGTTTTTTCGTTTAACTTTGTTTTTTTAACACTACTGAAACTTAACAGTATCCATTTAGCAATGCTTAATCCCAGGGACTCAAGCCAGTTTTTGGAGGCTATTGGATTAGAAAGTCATACGAAGATAGCCTGCTGGAATGTACTGAGTTTGTGCTTGCAATGGGGCATGAAACAACTGATAAATATAGATGAAAGCATTTAATGAGAAAACCTAACAAAGAAAACACACTGGTAAAATGTTGCTATAAGGTGTTGCTCTAGAAGCAGTCTCTGGCTGATGCATGTGACCAATAAAGATGTTCGACATTTCTGATCCTGCTAGATCTCTCGGCCGCTTTTGACCCCTTGGACCATGGGCTGCTGCTGAGATGGTTGCGAGACTTGGGGGGGGGGGTTCTGGATGGGACTGTCCTTGGGTGGTTCCGCTCATTCCTCACAGGGAGAAGCCAGCGAGTGGTGCTGAGGACTGAAACATCAAGCCCCCGGGCCTTATCCTGCGGCGTTCCGCAAGGTTCGATCCTGTCTCCATTATTTAATGTGTATATGCAGCCCCTGGGGGAGATCGTGAGAGGGTTCGGAGTGCGATGTCACCAATATGCTGATGACACTCAGCTGTACCTCTTGTTTTCAACTGACCCAGGTCCTGCCGTATCATTGCTTTCCCTATGTTTGGAGGCCGTGGCGAATTGGACGAGGCAGACCAGACTGAAACTAAATCCCAATAAGACGGAGGTGATGGTGGTGGGGAGGGCAGGGGAGGTTCTGGCCCCCCTTGTGTGTGTGGGGGGTCCGTCCTCCTATTGCCCAGCAGGTTCGGAGTCTGGGGGTAGTGTTGGACTCGGGTCTCCATCTGGATCGGCAGCTGGGGCTTCCCTTGTTTCTGGTTCGGAGGCTGCAGTTGGTGCAGAATGCGGTGGCCCATCTTTTGGGGGGGACTGGGCGATGGGAGCACATAACACCAGTGCTCCCTGCTCTGCACTGGCTGCCTATAGCGTACCAAGCCAGATTCAAGGTGTTGGTATTGATCTACAAAGCCCTGCACGATCTGGGCCCCTCATACCTCGGGGACCGCCTCACCCTCCATGCCTCAGAGCGATCCCTTCGGTCCACTGGGGGCGCCTTCTTGGAGGTCCCCCGGGTGATACTGGGGGCTACAATGGAGAAGACATTCTCGGTGGCTGGGCCGGGCTGGGCCTCCCGGAGGAAGCCCGCCTAGCCCCAGGTCTGCTGGCATTTCGTCGAGCCTGCAAGACCTAGCTGTTTGCCCAGGCCTTCGGAAGGGAGGGAGGGTTGGGTAGTTGTGTGGTGGGGGGGGAGGTATGGGATTGTTCTTTTTTAATTCATTGATTAAGTTGTTTTTTAAATCTTGTTTTTATGGAATTTTATTGTATTGTAAGCTGCCCCGAGATGCCATAGGCATGAGGGGGCGACGAAAAAATATTTATAAATAAACAAAAATAAATAAATAAAATTAGATTTTGTGTGTGCGCCATACTATAAAATAGGCTGAGGTGCATTCACTCGTATCATGGGTGCAGTCACATGAGATGTTATCCCACATTGGGCAATGTTAACACATGATAATACTTTGGGCAATGTTAACACATGATGTAGTGGCTCGTATGCCCAGCGGCCCCCAGATGTTCACCCTGTGAACAGCCAGCTAACACGTGATGTATGCTCCAAAAAAGGCCAGAGATGTATTATGTGTTAGCGTTGGCCAAAGTGGGATAATGCTGTCCAGAGTGGGTTAATGGGCTGTCTCCTGTGTGACCAGACTGTGCAACCCTGCCATGAGGCAAGGTCTGTGGATCAGGCCTGCACACACACTCCTCCCAGGCCGCCCACGATCGGCTGTTACGTGGGTAGAAGGAGTACACATGCTCTTCCCAACCTCCACCCACCCCGCAATCAGCTGTTAGGCGGGTTCTCCTCTGCCCCCAAAACAGCTGCCTAGCAACAGTGGGCCCAATCCTACAACACAACAGGATTCTGGGCTCCTCAGCCCACCCCGTGACGTGGTACGGCTGGTGATGACCATAGGGGACAGATCATGTGGCCAGCTGTCTTCTCCAGCCCAAAGTGTGGCACTACAATTGCCCACCCCAGGGCAGGCAGAGGATCGGGCCTGCCCTAGTTCATGTGGCTTTACCCCATGACTACAACAAGTCCAGCGATTACCAAAATGTAGCAACTAATATGGAATGTATTATTATAAATGTAGCAGCTGCTGCCTATAAAAACTTATGCCTCCTTTCATCAGTTAATTTCTATGGTGCTAGCCTGCCTTTTCTTCTGCCTGGCTCCAGACTAACTACCATCTCTATACAAAATGTAGTTTGCGGACCACTGGTGCTCCATGGCATGAGGCTATAGTAAATGTTCTGCAGCTGGTCCATAGAACCTGCCATGACTACAGCAAAGCAGGCGGTGGCCCCCACCAACACTAATGTGGACTGAGGATAGGAGACTGAGCATGCACTAGGACAGGCCAGTCTCCAGTGGATACATAGTGGTTTAAAGGAAAAGTTGAGGGTTGACAGTGGTTGCCTCTTGGTCCAAAAAGTTTGTGAGCTTAGTTCATTATGCAGCTTTTGTGGGTAGCGTTCCACTAATGTTTTACCCTTGTGTTTCCTGAGAGGATAAAAATTCACTTGTGAGTTCCTGTATGTTGTAGAGTGATGGTGCCTTACAGTAAGTACTCTCAGGATTGGGGCCCCAAACTATCAACTTTTACAGGGAATTCACTTTTTCACAGTCCCTACAATGTTAACTCTCCATGCATCAATATCCACAATATACAAAGTCTCTCACGGCCTCTCTAGTGCCGTATAAGTAATCACAGCTCATCCCAGTGCTCTGGCTGGCTATTCATAGGGAGTGGTTTACCAGCAACAGCCCATTCGCATAGCCAGTCTCCATACACTCTAGTTAAGTTAATCAGTCCCAAAGTCCCTTCTAACCATACAGGCACTCGCAGCTGCATAAGACCAACACTTCACTACCAAGTCCTTTTGCTTTTCGTCTTTCTTTAGCAAAGGCAAAGACTGATTATCTTCCTCTAGCTTTCCTCCTCTTATAGTGAGCAGCGTGCGTGACGAGGTCTCCGTGCTTGAGTTTAAAGGGCCCACAGCCTGCAGGGACTCTGCCCTGTTACACTGTGATATTGGGGACTTTCAGTTTGTCTTTAATATTAAAATGATAAAGAAAAAGGAAACAAAAAACTCAGTGCAAAGTACCAGGGTAGTAGTTACTGAACACAGCATGGGTGAAAACAGACATGCACCTTAACTTTGCTTTAACACCACTTTAACATTTCTTATGCATGTTGCAGGGCTACATAGGGCACCAACACAGCCCTGCAACATGTTAAATGTTGCAGAAATGTTAAAGCCCCTGTCCTCCCTCCCTCTTCCCTTTCTGCTCAGGATCTTGCTTTCTTCTTCACCTCCAAGATAGACAAGATCCGTCTCAACATCTCTTCCCACTCCTCTCCTCTTCCTACTCCCTCCCCTCCTCCTCTCCTGTCCTCCTTCCCTCCAGCCTCCCTTGAGGAAATCTCCTCCCTGCTCTCCTCCTCCAACCCTTCCGCTTGCCCCCTTGACCCCATCCCCTCCCACTTCCTGACCTCCATTGCTTCCACTGTCGCCCCTTCCCTCCAGCACATCATCAACCTCTCCCTCTCTACCGGCTCCTTCCCCTCCGCCTTCAAGCACACCACTGCCTCTCCTATCCTTAAAAAGTCCACTCTTGACCCCTCTGACCCTTCTAGCTACTGTCCTATCTCACTCCTTTCTTTTGCTTCCAAGCTTCTTGAATGTGTTGTCTACTCCCTCTGCCTCGACTTCCTCTCCGCCAACTCATCCCTTGACCCCCTCTAATCTGGCTTCTGCCCCCTTCACTTTACTGAAATTGCTCTTGCTAAGATCACCAATGATCTTCTTGTGGCTAAATGTAATCGCCTCTACTCCATTCTTGTCCTCCTTGACCTCTCTGCTGCCTTATATACTGTTGACCACTCACTCTTGCTGGACTCCTCCCTTGGCTTCCGTGGCTCCATCCTCGACTGGTTCTCCTCCTACCTCTCTGATCGCTCCTTCAGTGTGTCTCTTGCCAACTCCACCTCCTCCTCCTCCCTTCCCCTCTCGGTTGGTGTTCCCCAAGGCTCTGTCCTTGGCCCTCTCCTCTTCTCGATCCATACCGTCCCTAGGCAAACTCCTTGCCTCCCATGGCTTCCAATATCACATCTACGCTGATGACACTCAACTCTATCTCTCAACTCCCTCTCTTTCTCCAGCTATTCAAGCTTCCCTCACCAGCTGTCTCCAATATCTCTACCTGGATGTCTCAACGTCAACTCAAACTCAACATGGCTAAAACTGAACTCCTTATCTTCCCCCCTCATCCTTCCTCTTCCTCTTCCCTGTCGATCCTTATCGACGGGGTCACCATCCTTCCCATCCCCCAAGCCTGTATCTTATACTTCATCTTTGACTCACCCCTTTCTTTGAAAAACTACATCGACTCTGTTGCCAAATTCTGTCGCTTCTCCCTCCATAACATTGCTAAGATTTGCCCTTTTCTCTCTGTCTCCTCTGTCAAAACCCTTGTTCACGCCCTGGTCATCTCTCGCTTGATTACTGTAACCTCCTTCTCACTGGCCTCCTGCGCTCTCCCCTTTCTCCCCTTAACTTCATCCAAAACTCTGCTTCCAGGGTCATCCACCTCGCCCGTCGCTTCGACCACGTGCAGCCCCTCCTCTCCTCTCTTCACTGGCTCCCCCTTCCTGAACGAATCCTGCACAAGCTCCTAGTCTTCACCTATAAATCCCTTCACAACCTTGCTCCTCCCTTCCTCTCTGCTCTAATTTCCCTCCGTACTCCAGTCCGTGAACTCCGCTCCTCGTGTGTCCTCTCTCTCGTCCTCCCACGCCTCCCCTGCTCCCCTAACCGCCTTCGTCCTTTCTCCCTAGCTGCCCCCATGCCTGGAACTCCCTCCCTGCCCTCATCTGTCTCGCCCCCTCCCTTCGTACCTTCAGATCCCTCCTCAAGACTCACCTCTTCCTCTCTGCCCTCCCCAACTCCTCGCTCTCCTCACCTAACTCCTGCTGATACCTACTATCCAGTACAATCTACCTGAGGTCTATGTACTCATATCCTCACCTCACGGACCAACCAGCTATCATTCTCGATGTAACCAAGCCAAGCATGGGCACCTGGGACCTCACATCTTCGTGAATGTTGCACCCCTTGTCTCTCCCTCTGTTCTCGTTCCTTCGTCTCCCCCCTCTCCCCATCTCTCAGATTGTAAGTTCTAGGGCAGGGACCGTGTCTATTCCATTACTTTGTAAAGCGCCAGGTACATTGCTGTTACTATATAAATGCTTGCTAATAATAATAATAATTAATAATAAGGTGGTGTTACACGCATGTCCATTTTTACCCTATGACTGGGCAAAAAAAGTAGCGTCTTCATATTCTTTATGGAATAGTGACATCAGCTGCTAAGTATGACTGGTTTATCTGTGTAAATATCTGTGCAAAGTGACAGATGAATTCACTTACCTGAGCGATAGGAAAGTGAACAAAAGTAAGATGAGTGAAAATCATGAGCTACCGAGGTATGATCCCTCATCCTGTTTGGAAAACAGGTGAGGTGCCAGAAGACTGCAGACAGGCAAACGTCCCTATCTTTTAAAAAGGGGGGGGGGAAAGGAAGATCTGGGAAATTACAGACCTGTCAGCCTGACTTTAATACCTGGAAAGATAGCAGGACAGATTATAAAGCAGTCATTCTGCAAGCACTTTGATGACAATGCGGCAATTGCTCATAGTCATTACGGATTTGTGAGGTACAAGCAATTCCAGGCTCACCTTTTCTCTTTCTTTGATAAGAGTAACTAGTTGGGATTGTACTATCTATTGTATACTGTGTACTGTTTTTTTTCTCTGCACTGTTATATTTGATATTACTTGATTTTTGTAATTGTTATGTTTACTGTAGGAGGTACATGGCCTTGTCCATTTCTGTCCCTGTATTTGTTCTTAGTTGTTTTATTTTATGTACTTTCTTTTTTATTTGCTGGGCAATGACCAATGGTCACGCCAATAAATAATGATGATGATGATGATGAGTAACTAGTTGAGTGGATGAGGGGAACACTGTGGACATAATATATCTTGATTTCAGAAAAGTGTTGGACAATGCTTCACACAAAATTCTCACTGAGAAGCTTATAAAGAGACAATGTGACAAGGTAGATTGATGGCTGGTTGAAGAACTGTACTCAGAGTGATCGTCAATGGTGGTTCATCAAACTGGAGGAAGGTATATTGAGTGGGGTTCTGCAGGGCTCTGTCCTGTGTCTGATACTAGTCAACCTCTTGTTACAGGGTGGAGGGCTTCCAGTGGTAAGTCCCCACAGAATCAGGGCCCAAGCAGCAGTGTCACTCAGGGAATTAACTCAGACCGTTTTCAGACGAGCGTGGCGGCGCCCGCGCTTGTTTTCAAAAAAGTCAGCAGTCCGTTCCACACGTGACGCTGCCGCCGAATACGCGCATGTGCGGGCGATGCGCTTCCATTTCCGACTGCGTATGACCAGCCTCGATCGCCGACCCGGTCAGTTCGCGCCCGGAAATGGATGCGCATCACCCGTGCATGCGCGTATTCGGCGGCAGCGTCACGTGTGGAACGG
>QEPC01010682.1:3619940-3646582 GCA_003113815.1 Sphenodon punctatus
GTATTTTAAATTGTTTTAAAATTTTATTATTGTTTTAAATGAAATGTTGTTCGCCGCCCCGGGCTGCCCTGTGGGCAGGAGGGGCGGGATATAAATTTAAAAATAAATAAATAAATAAATAAATCTAGGGATTGTGACTCATCACACACATGAGTCAGCAATGTGATGCAGCTGCAAAAAAGACAAATGTAGGTTTAGGCTGCATTAACAGAAGCAGTGGGTGTTTTTACACACACATTTCTCCTGCATGTTTGCTGTTACATCCTGAACTTTTTGTGTGTCTAAATCACTCACCCAGATCTTAAACATCTGGCTCTTTGAACTTCTGTATAGAACTTCTCCCAGAACTTTTGTGTGTAAAACGTTCTCCTCGTAAACTGCTTTGCTCCAGGCAGCTGTGTGGTCACTTGGTTTCCATGGCAGCCCCTCATGTCTGCAGCTCCGGCTACTTTAGGCTGCCTCAGGGGAGTGTTTGTGTGAAGAATGCATTCAGGAACTGCCTCAGGGCGGTGTGTGTGAAAGAAGACTGCATCCGGAACTTACTTGTGGACTTGTAAACCCATAAGATTAAAAGACCAGCACTTTAAGGTGTGTGTAAAAATACCTATTGTCTCCAAGTCAGTAGAAGTAATAGTTTTACTTTATTCAGTACTGTTCAGACCTCACCTAGAGTACTGAGCCCAGTTTGGGGGGCCTAATTTTAAGGAGGACATTGACAAATTGGAGTGGGTTCAAAGGATGGTGTAACAGGTTGGATGGGCCCCTTTAAGAAACAGTAACCTGGACCTTGGCCCTTCCCCTCCAGGGACTATAAAAGCCTGGTAATGCAGTGGCTTGGGCAGTCTGCCCCTGAGAGAGCAGATTGTAACAGCAGGGTCAAATCCTGAGAATTACCCTTCTGGATGAGGTACACAATAAACAGCTCTGATCCAGGTTTTAGTGCATTAAGTTCTCTGTTTAGTGCCAAATCCACCCCCACCCCCTTGGTACTTCAACACCAATCCCTACAGCTCCAGGCACCATTCCTCCTACTAGGCTGACTTCACTTTACTTACTCTGTCATAGACACGGCCCCTACCAGCCTCACCTGTGGCACTCCTCGTCCGTCTCCCTGTGTCTGTTTCCTCCCAGTGGGCGAACTCTTCTCTGGGAGACCCAACCTCTTCTTCCAGGAGAGCCATCCACCTTTCTCTCCTCACATCTCTGTCACGCTTGGCTGGCCCTTCCAGGTGAATGCAGGTGTTTCCACTCTCCCCAATTTTCCCAGTGAGCTGGGATCTGTAACAGGTGCCTGCAGCTATCCGTGCACCCTGTTACACAGACCTAAGGGAGAACTGGCTAGCCCTTAGAGCCCTCTAAGGGGATGACCCAGCTTACAGGCTCTCCGTCTTCAGGATGGGTCATCCCCTTAGAGGTATGGGCTTTGTTTTAGGTTAATTTCTGTAACTAAAGAATTGGAAATTGGACACACTTGCCAAGGCTGGAGTTTTGGGGCCTGCTCCGGTGAGTAGTCTTCATGAGGCAAGGCCAGCATGTCACAGAGGGCAACAAATGTAAAAAAGGGTATGGAAAGCAAGTCTTATGAGGAAAGGTTGAAGGCACTGGGCATTGGGGTTGACCTACTTATTTAAATTGACCTACTTATTGTTAGTTGAGATTGTATTATTGTGAACTATTATGATTTATTATTATGTTATGGTAAATTTGAGAGTTGTTGTGAGGGGTTGGTTGCTCCCTCCCTTCCTGGTGAGAGCAGAAGNGGTGAGAGCAGAAGGAGGGGGAAGGGCCCCCTCTTCCTGTTCCGGTGGCAGCGGGAGAGGTTGGGGGGGTAGAGGATTGCTGGTAAATGACCTCGATTGTGAGGTCTTGTGATTTTTGTTGTATGATGATATGAAATTGTTTATGGAATGTATATTATGGTTATGTTATGTTGTACTTATATTGTTGTGATTTTAATTTTTGTTGTAAGCCGCCTCGAGTCGCTTTTGCGAGGGAATGCGGGGTATAAATTAAAAATGAAATGAAATGTTTAGTAAAGAGAAGATTAAGGGGAGACCTGATAGCAGTCCTCAAATAGCTAAACGTCTGCAACCATGAAGATGTCAAGTAGGGAACCAGAACAGAACCAAGAACCAAGTTTGGAACAGAACCAAGTTTGGAAATGTGGTTCGGTTCGAAAATCGAGTTCGGTTTGAAAGTTCGGTTCGGTCAACTGAACTATTCGAGTTCGGTTGAATTCCGAACTTCCGAACCACGTTCGTACATTCAAAACCGGGCTTTTTGTCCTTCCGAACTGGTTCGGATTCGACTGAACAGTTCGGTCGAATTCGAGTTCGACTCGAAAGTTCGGTTCAGTCGACCGAACTATTCGAGTTCGGTCCGAACTTCCGAACCACGTCTGCACATCCCTAATGTCAAGGAAAGGTTCTGCAATGCTACAGAAGACAGAATTAGAAATAATGGATTCAGATTGCAGGAAGGTAGATTTCTTTTGGGTATGAAGAAAAACTTCCTAACAGTAAGAGCTGTGTGGCAGTGGAACAAGTTGCTCATGGAGGTTGTAGGCTCTCTGTCGCTGCAGGGTTTTTAAAAAAAGGCTGGACAGCCACCTATTGGGGATGTTGTAGCTGTAATCATCCTGCTTCCAAGCAGTAGATTGGATTACATGACCCTCGAGGTGCCTTCCAACTCTGCCGTTCTATGATTGTATGATTCTATGACCCAAATTTTGATGGTGCACTTGTGATGGTCCTGAGTCTCTAATTTCTGGGAAATAAGATCTCTCTCTCCTCGGTCCACAAGAAGAAAATGAAAATGCTCTCTTTAAGTCTAACTACCCAGCATTTTTTATTAGTATGAAAGGTTCATCATCTTATTACAGGTTCATTTTTCCAATGCTTCTGCCAGCTTCATGCCTAAAGTACCTAAACATATTGCCCATGTGTGTTTCAGTTGGTTCCTCCATATGACTTTATCATGGATTGAGTACTATTGCTTGCAGCATCCCCCGATGACTAGGTGTTAAGTCTTTAGGAGTACGTCACTAGAAATTACATATGTAGAGAAACTGCTGGAGGCAAATTGCTACTACTGTAACAGACTAGCTTCTGGTGGTGCGTCATTATACCAGCCATCACTTTGGGCTTGATTGTGTTAAGTCCTATGTGGATGCACGTATGAGGAACAAGCTCACGGAGGTTTCCCCCCACCCCTCCCTTTCCTGATGCCCTAAAGAGGCCAGATACCCTCTCCTTGCCCTTTCCAATTCCTTGCCCTCTCCTTTCCACTCTAACAGCAGACTTGGTTCCAGGACAGCATGCAGTGTGTTTGTGCAGAAGGTGGTGCAGTAGCCAAGCCCTCACATCTGGATTCTAAAGGAGACTGTGCCTGAATCAAACAGGATGCCTTTGAAGCTTCCAGTCAGGCGTTTAATGTCTACACCTCTCCCAATGTGGGGGCTTTGCCTTTCAAATCACTGCACCATCCCAGGCTCGTCTCTGATATAGCATGGGATGGGCAGATTCCCAATTCCAAGAGCTGCATGCTAAAATCATCATGGGGCTGAGAGCCACATGAGAGAGACATACATGTACACGTACACACAAACCTCTCCTGGCTTGTGACTGGCAGAGGTGCACAGTTCACTCTTAGACTGTTGCCTCTGGCTCTGTAGGATTACAGGGTGGTGCATTCCTATCCCTGGGGAAGAGATATCCCTCGTTCCCCCCTCCATCCCGGGAAAAGTGTCCTGTACCTTCCCGCCTCCTCCTGAGGTAGAATCCTCTACCTCCCGGCTTGCCTGTCTCCGCTTGGGTCAGGTAGCCACTTCCCACCTTCTCTTAAGGTAGGACAACAAACCTCTGGGTCATTCTGCAACCCCCTGGTTTGAGTAGGGACGTTTGCAGCTTCTAACTCTCCCCCTGCGGTGGTTACTCTGTTTGATTCTGCAGGATTGGGTCCCTCCTGTGTAAGGTGGGTTGCCAAGTCCTGGGCTTCAGAATCAGTTTGACCCATTTGCTTCGCTTCCTGCAGTTCCCCATGTGAGACAGAGACTTGCAGTTCACTCCCCGAGTCTTGTCCTCTCCTGCCTTCTGGCTGGTTTGGGGACTCCTGTTTGGGGTTTTCCTGCCCCTGAGTGGAGTTCACTTCCTCTTTTGTATCCTAATAATACTTCTAATGGGAACAGACATACAGCCAGTAAGAAACAGGCTGCCAGATAGTCTGGAAAGATGGCCAAAGTTTGTGACTGGGGAACAAAGGTTGTTAACAGGGCATTCCAACCCTTTTGTGTCAGTCTTAGGCAAACACTTACTGAGGTACCTTGCAGGGTATGGTTCACAGTATTACTCCACTACAACATGGTGGAAAACACGTGAACACGATAGCCCCACACAGCTGACAGAAGGTTTGGAAAACCAATGGTCTAACTTTAATAGGATGCAACCACATGGAAAGGTATGGAGGTTGCAGACCCCTGCACACACCGGAAGGACACGCCAGACGCCAGCCTCAGCATGTTACGAGACTCTGACGTGCCTCTTCACGATGCAATCTTACGGGGGGGGCTGTCACGGACAAACATGGGGTAACACATGTGTAACACGGGACTACATGTTTGGTAAATGTGTGGTGCCAAGGGTTTCACATGTATGTAATGTTACTATACATGTACACTCTGTAATGTCAAAGGTTCCACATGTTTGTAATGTTGACATTGAGAACTGTAAAACTCAAATTAGGACTCTGAGAACTGTACAGCCCGAATTAGGGCTCTCACATGTCACCAACTTACAGGAAATACAAAGAGATAACAAGATGTGTTTTGAAGAATGCTTGCCAGACAGCCTGTTGATAGTAGATCGACTTCCATGTTTACCTGGGTTGACTACGTGACATGATTCCCCAAAGGCGGGAAATCTGAGACAAAGGAAGCAAAAGACTATTTAAATGAACTGGGAGAAAGGCACAAGGAGATTATTGCAAAGCTTCTTCCAGAGAACATCTGCATACGAATGACTAGCCTGGCAACAGCAGGCTGGGGAAGCATTAACTGAGGTACAGGATTTGCTCTCTAAGCCAGTGCCCAGTCAATTTTCTTTATGACTGAGAAACCAGAACTTCTGGACCTTGCTAGGGTAAGATGCCTAATTTAGGAACTCAACCAGTATAAGTTAGGAATGCATTATGTTTACCTTTTATTTCTGGTTACCACTCTGTACCAACTATCTTGTTTATGTAATCAATAAACTTACTTCTTAACTTTATGAAGAAGTGGCGGTGTCTAATATTGGAACACAAGCGAGCTACAAGAGCCCCCAAGCTCTTGCGAACCCAGAGAGTAAAGAGTCTGTAAACGGGAAGGATCGGGCCCTTGTGTGACAAAGGAGTTTTATTGTGGCACACTTGAATTAGCCAGAGAGAAAATGGATTCAAGAGAACTGTGTGCAAGGGAAACTGAGTCACTCAAACCCGGTAAAGTGGGGGTGCGGACCCCCAAACCCATGACACTCTGTAGTCCTGGATTCTGAGGAGCAGCTGTGATTCAGCTGCTAAAACCTGGGTGCAGTGAAGGACACAGGACCATTGGTGAAGCCACTTTTGAACTGCTGAGGAGCAGCATGTGGCTCCTGAGACGTTTGCCGGTCCCCGATACAGCATTTAGATGCTGTAATATGCTAGCAGGTTTCCAATGCGCTGATATCTATGCTACCAACCTAAGCACAGTAGTAACGGTTGCTCCACTGTAGTAATACACTTTCTCCACTATAGTAATAGCAGTGTGGGAAGGAATTGCAAATGCTGCGGTTGCAGCAATGCAGGTAATGCTTTCACTGCTATGTCCCAAAATTCCTGCTCATGCTTTACTGCAAGCTTTGACATCTGAAAGCGCTGATTCTGTTTACCACATGTGATGTCATCCACACGGGGGCAGATTTTAAAAAGTGCTCAGGCCAGATTTTGCAAGTGTGCCGTTGCTGCATCCAGAATTGGGGCTAAATTTTCCAATTTAGCTCTGCTTCCATTGACTTGCCAAAACAAAGGAACAATTTTCAGAAGTTCTGAGAACTCCCAGCAGTTCCCATTCTTTCACTTATGGTCAGATTTTTTGAAGCTTTTGGCATGTAACTAGAAGGGAGCTGAACTCTGGAAAATGCAGCTCTAATGGTTGGTTCTGAGTTGAGCTGAAAGAGGGTACCTGCAAAAATGGGTAACCTGCTGAATTACCAGTACCTGATTCGACCTGGTAACAATTGGGTACCATGTGGTACACGATTACGATCCAGTTGGGTTACCAATATCTGGAAATGTCAGCTTCCAGTTCCGGAATGTCAACTTCTGGTACTGATTTTTTTACATTTTTGCCGACTCCTGACATCGATTTTATCAGGTTTCCATCAAGTTCTGACATTTTTTTGGCAACTTCCAGAGCCAGTGTGGTATAGTGGGTAAGCTGCTCGACTTGGCCCTGGGAAACCAGGGTTTAAATCCCACCCTAGCTATGAATTCACTGTGTGGCCTTGGGCAAGTCACAGACTCTCAGCCTCAGTCCCCTACCTATAAAATGGGAATATGTGTGAGTGTCTCTGTCCCCGGGTTCCCCTCACCACTGTCCACCTTAGATTGTAAGTTCACTGGGCAGGGACCTGTCTTTGAAAATCTGTGACTGTAAAGTGCTTCATAGTGCTATAGAAATGATAAGTAGTAGTAACTTCCAGTTTTGGAAACCTATTTCTGGTTCCAATTTTTTTTTACTTTCCCCTCAATTTTTCTTCTTAAAACACTTATGGGTTTTCTGGTCCTGGGAAACTACTCCTGGTAACTTTTTTTTCCCTTCCAACTCCGTATGCTGATTGGTATACCGATATACCAATTGGGAATCGGTAAACTGAAAAACCGGGACTGGAAGTACCCAGTTTGGGGGGTTTTCGTGTACCCGACTGGTACATGGGTAATCTGTTGGGTACTTAATGCAATACCCGAAAAAGTGGTTATTACCCATGGGCAGGGACCTGAGTTGACTGCGTTGCTGCAATTTGCAGTGATCCTCGCAGAATCAGCCAATCCTTGCAGAATCCTCGCAGAATCAGCCAATCCTGACCATGACCTGAAGGTAAATAGGCCCCTGGGAGATGAATTGTGGGTGGGTGGGGTCTGAAGGCCCTATGTTTGCTTGAGGGAGGTGCTGAAATTCCAGAGGATTTGAGTTGTGTTTGATTAGCAAAGTTGTGATTCTATGTCAAACCTATTGCAAATTTGCTTCCCAGCATGCATAGTTATGCAAATCAAGTTAATTATGCAAATATTAATGCTCGCAGTGAATTTGCAGAATTTGGCTTCACTGGTTGCAGAATTTAAGATTTTTTGGTGCAGTCAACTCGGGTCCCTGCCCAGCGGTACTAAATTTGGTGCTCATGTCAGCTCTAGATCTGAGCTCTTTTGAAAATCTAGCTTTATGCCGACCTGGAAAAACTAGCAGCACGTTTGGGTCACTCTGAGTTCAACCTAATTGCACTCTCAATATATAAGGAATGTAGGGTTGGGCTAAGGGTTATAGGTATAATGTCCATGCCTTCATAAAGAGAGACGTAGTGCAGTAGTGACAGTGTACCAAAAACTGGCTTCTGAATGCAGAGCTATTATCAAAGTCAATAAGAGTATATCTGAGAGCAGAACTTTGCCGTTAGTATTTGCCTGTAATGTAGCAATCCTTCAAAGTGCTTCTCAAGTGTTTAGGCTGAGAAATTTAAACCTGCCGCAGGATTTCAAATTAATTGGAACTGGGCATCCGGATCATCGAGGCATCTTTGAAAATCCTACCCGTAATGTTTTCTCAGACAGTTTAGAGTGTTTTGTAGATGCTGTGGTGACAAGGGCTTCTATTTTTCATCTGTTGCAGACTTTTACAGCCTGGTGCAATTCCCACCTCAGGAAAGCAGGCACGCAGATTGAGAACATTGAAGAGGACTTCAGGAACGGCCTTAAACTGATGCTGCTCTTGGAGGTCATTTCAGGTTTGTCAAAAATAATGATTTCCATATGGTTTTTAAATCCTGACTCTGAAATATATTAATCATTTTTCAGTGCAATTAATTAATAGTGTAGTTTAACTATTTAGACAGCTTAGAGAAATCTATTATCCAGCAGTGCAGGAGAACAAAAACCTATTTGTACCAGTAGTATTTACATACTGACTGACCATTGGATGACCTCTGGTCTACATTAGCAAATCCTGACTGAATTGTCAGACCACTGCATGCAACTTGAGGCTGAAGAAGGTTAGTGATTTCTTGCCACCACTTCCTTGTAAGTATGGGAAATGGGCAATGTGTCCATTAGGTACTCTTGGCTTTCTTAAATTATTTTTCTGGCTTCAATTCTTCCGTTGTGTCTCCTAATGTAGAAACATGCACATCTTTAATTTAAAACAGCAATTCAGTCTATTCATATATAGTTATTCTGATTAGCAGAGAAGGAAAGATCATGCAGGTGTTTAAGACCAACCGGTGGCAACATGGCAATGAAATTAGTCCGTCCGCTAGCCCTGGATGAGTTTGGGATAAGCAGAGTGGTTGCAGAGATGCATGTGCAGGTTCTAAAGACAGGCACAGTCAGATGGAGGGAAGTGCAGCCAAGAGGCTCAAATTCTTCAGCCTCCAACAATATACATTCCCCATCCTTCTCTGCTCCTTACAATCCTCTAGGCATTGCTTCTTTCCTGGGGGTTGATGTGTGTGTCTATTGCTCTTACCTTCTGTTTCCTGTCCTTTATCCTGAGGTCATACTGATCCCTCTGGGATGATCATGTAAATATTGCTTCAAAGGGTGAGGGAGTGTGTGCTTTGGGGGTGGAAGAAAGACCAGGTGTGATCAAGGGTCGAGCCTTGCCCCCTTTAGACTATCCTGGTTGTGTGCCTGCTCCTGAATTCTGTGGGAATTGGCCCTGTTTTTGCTACAGACCTCTAGACACATTTTTCTCTCTCAGGACACTTATTTTTGCCCTTGTACATCTTTGCCAGTCTTGCTGTTCTAACTGAAGTCCTTCAGAAGCCACATACTTTGGTGAGATTTTACATGGGCATCCTATGGCTCTCTGATCCACATAATTCATCCTCTCAAATCACACAAGAAAGAGCTGTGAATACAACCCCTTTCCTCCTTAATAAAGACTCATAGTAGCAAAGCAAAAGCTGAAAAAGTGAATGAGTTATACCTCCTTCAAAGTATAAAAATTGTATTAATATTTTACTGCTGTACCAGGAACATCAAAGTAAGTTACTTTTGTACTTGAATTTGCTCCTTGCTCTTTTGTTCAAAGGCTCTTGGCATACTTTCAGAAAAATACAGGCAGAATAGCAGTTAGATTTTTAGATAAAGTACAGGGTCCACTTCCTTGTCACTTGTGTGCCTGCAGCTAGGTGCCTGTGTTGATCAATGTATTATGTTTGCTTTCCTACAGGGGAAAGGCTACCGAAACCAGACAGAGGAAAGATGCGCTTCCATAAAATTGCAAATGTCAACAAAGCCCTGGATTTTATAGCCAGCAAAGGAGTAAAACTTGTGTCCATTGGTGCAGAAGGTATGTGGTTGAAGTTGCTAAGAAGGCTTGTCTTCAAGTCATTGAAGTATATGTTGCAAAGAACCTTCTTGCAAGGGAACAAAATGTCCTACTGTTTGGCCATACAAGACCCAAATGTGGCTGAACACCGTTGATGTCTGTGCATTGGTGTGGGAAGTTGAGAGACAGAAAACTTACGGCTGTGTGGAGATGTGGGTTAGAACTAAGGGCAATGGGTGTTTTTAAACAAGCACCCCCTTGCCCATCATGCATCTATCATGCATGTTGCTACGGACCTGCAACATGCCTGATGGGTGGGTAATGAGTGGGGAGGCACAACACCCTGTATGGTTTATTGCCAAGCTCAGGCTTAATGGTCTGTGGTTTCGTGACCCCACACCTTTCCTTAAAGGTTAAGGTAATTGCTTCAAACTTTTTCCATATTTCCAATACATTTTTAATAATCTGTTCAGCATCTTCTATAGAAAGGAGAGAAGATTCTATAGATTGTAGTCTATCCAGCCTAGGACAAGAGAGCCAGGGTGGTGTAGTGGTTAAAAGTGCAATACTTGGACTGGGAGGTAGTGGGAGGCCCCCAGTTCAAGTCTCGGTTCAAACAAGAACTCACTGGGTGGCCTTGGACCAGTCACAGATCTTTCAGCCTAACCTACCTCACAGGGTTGTGGAGATTAAGAATTTAGTTAATTAGTAGTTAATGTTACAGTTAGTAAGTTAAAGACTTGTAAGCCACTCTGATTCTAAGGGATAGGGTGGGATAAGAAATCTAAATAAAATAAATAAGATATAAATTGGGTTTTTATACAGTTATTTGCAGGAGTGTAAATACAATGATGATTGTGGTAACTTTTAAAGTTGGTACATTCTGAATCTATAAGATTACTTAATATCAGATGTAGCTGGTTGAGGATTAAAATGAAACATGGTAGTGCTGAAATATGATACAGCTGTGTGATGTGATTATTTTGTTATTACTTTTACTTTTCCTGTTCTGCTTCAGTAAAATTAAACACATGAGTAGCCGACTGAGCTTAGGAAGATGCTACCTAACTACTGTGGCAACATCAACCACTGATGGTTACCTAAACTAGGTTGTGTTCACACACAACCTAGAATTTGTAGTTATTTACCTCTGGTAAGTTACCCAAGCCCCCAATGATCACACAACATTTTAATCAGATGGTAAAGTACCACGTGCCACAGCTGAGGGAGAATATATCCCATGGAGCTTGATTCCATAACTCCTTGTTGTGCGTGCCAATCCATTTCCCTTCAAGGTAACATGGCCAGGAGGGAATCTGGGATATACATGGGACTGGTTGAAGGATTGCTTACAACAAATGTAGCTATTCTGGTCTTGGCAACATGTGATGTGAGGGTCAGAGATCTCGCATCTTCACTGAAATTAAGCTGCATATGTGTGGTGTGGTGACTGAACCATATGTACACATGATGAGGAATGTATACAGTTTAATTTCAGTTGTCATAATTTTTTTTTATTAATGAATGAGAAGTAAAATGTATAGATTGGTCTGATATTTAATAAAGTTGCCTTAACATACAATTTACTGTCATGTTAACGTTTGAGTATAATTTGTAATGTCGCCTTAACGAGCTTCTTAAACCAAAGTTTTTTTGTCTAGGTGATTTGCCCTTCTGTTGAAACTTAATGGTTTTGTTAATGCATAACAAAACCTTCTTTTTGTTGTTTTAATGTTTTATGAATTGTGAGCTGCCCCAAGCTGCTTGTAGCAGGAGGTGCGGGGTAGTAAAATAAAAAAAAAAAAAAAAAGCTGGCCCCAGACACAAGAACACTGCAGGTGCATACAGGTGAGCACCCATCCCCCCACAACCCCCACATGGAGCAACCTGGTTTTTTGCACGTTTCTCTGCAGGGGTGATGGGTGGAGGTGCGTGTTACACAGGAGTTGCACAAGCGACTGCTTTCATACGAGACGTACCCACCCATGCCACTGCGTGGGTGCGTCTCATGTAAAAGAGGTGTCCCACTCATTCACACACGTGCTCTCACCTCTCTCACACACATTCATTCTAACTGATCACACACACAATCATTCAGACACAGTACACACATACTCTCAGCTCACACACTCATTCAAATTGTTCAGTCACGCACATTAGACCAGGAGCATAGCGAGGGTGCAATGGGCCCCTGGCTAAGAATTCAAGATGGGCTCCCCTCTTTGTGTCCTGCCAGCAGGCCTAGGGGCGTCATCTGGCTCGGCGAGCCTGGGGGTGCTGCTATCAAACACACAAGACACCCAAAATGCAGCCAGCCTATTAAGCGCATTATGCCATGAAAAGACACTATATCTATCTATCTATCTATCTATCTATCTATCTATCTATCTATCTATCTATCTATAAAACCAGTTCAGTTCTGCCCCTATAATCAGTTAATGCTGCCCCCACCCCATAACCAGTTCATTTGCACCCCCACCCCCATATAATCAATTCACGCTGCCCCCCACCCATAACCAGTTCATTTGTGCCCCCGGGGCAGTGTGAATTGATTATATGGGGGTGCAAATGAACTAATTATGGGGTGCAGGTTTAAAGACAGTATTCCTGTTAGCAATAACTTCATTAAGAAGAGTTAGTGAAATAGCAGCCATAATAATCTCAGAACCATATTGGCAGATTTTCCAAGACAGAATAGATATTGCTTTACATCCTAAATTCCTACCTAAGATAGTATAAGTAAGACAGTTGTGAGAATGTGGCCCTTTTTACACGAACCTTTCCCACCCATGAACACCCAGATTTCTGCGTGTTCATGGGTGGGGGAGCCCCATGTGAACGATGTGGTGTGTGCACCCGCGGTGAGTGGGGGTGTGTGCGCCTGCCTAACACGCATACCCACTCACCCCCCCACATGGAGCAACCAAGGAAAACGGCACAAGGTTCTTTGAGATGGCTCCAAACATTCTCACAACACCCACCCTTCCAGCCCCACGTGGATTTTTTTTCTTATATGCCTAGAAATGGTTGGAGGGAACTGTCATTCTGAGGGGGAGAGTGCTTTTTATAGTAGAGGAGCTCGAGACCATCACATGGTCTATTATCTGAATATGGTAAGCATGCACAACCCAATTGTGAGAATGCTGGGAGCCATCTTGAAGAAGCTTTTTTACAAGGCAACAACCTTCTGATCACTCACATGGGAACGAGTTGTTTGTAAACAAACAGCTTTATCTTCCAGTCCGCTTGGTGTCCCGCTGCTGCTGCTGCAGCAGCACTACTAGCAGGCAGAGGCAGGTGAGGGATGGGGGACCCCCCCACCTTCAGCCCCACCCCCATTATCCACCCCTGGACTCCCCTTCATTATTTGTAATCACAGAACACGTGCTGCTGAAGGAAAGCTAGAATGGTAGCCAACCGGAGGTTTTTGCTCTACTGACTCCCACTGAACAGCATAGGCGCTATTCAATGAGAGTTTGCTACCGCCTTAACTATAGAACCACAACTGTGGCTCTATAATTGCCACCATCTTTTTGTGTGGTCATATAGAGCAAGGGTGGGAAATGTTTTCCTTCCTGGGGGCCACTTTGAAAATCAGAACAAGCTTTGAGAGCCACATAAAAGTGGACAGCCTGGGCCTCGCTTATCTGCAGGACCGCCTCACCTGAATCGGCCTCTGTGGTCAGCTGGGGGCACCCTCCTTGAGGTCCCCCAGGTGTCAACTATGAGGAGGGCGTTCTCGGTGGCCACTCCGCGGCTGTGGAACTCCCTCCCGCTGGAGGTCCTCCTGGCCTTACATCTCCCCTCTTTCCATAGGCAGTGTACGACCTGGCTGTTCTGCCCGGCCTTTGCTGAGGGAGATGGGTGATGGGTGGGTTGGGTTAGGGTGGGGGTTTTCTTTCGTTTGGGATATTTTAATGTTTGATATTAACGTTTAATGTTTGATATTTTATGATCTTATTTGTTTTTATAATGTTGTTAGCCACCCTGAGATGCATAAGCAGGAGGGGATGGCATAAAAGGCGAAAAAATTAAAATAAATAAATAAAAGTTGTGGGAGGTAGTGCTTAAGGGGTGCATTCAAGAAAAGGAGGGCCCGGATCATGGATTTGTGCCATAGAACTGTCTCCTGTCCTTGTCTGCATGCCCTCATCTCTGTTCCCATCTCCTGACTCAGTTTTTCAATGGTTGAAAGTAGGAACTGGAGCAAAGGGCCAGATCCAGGAACTGGAAAGGGGCCACATAGAAACATGCTGCAGGCTGCATTTTGCCCCCAGACGTGAGGTCCTTCACCCCTGCTATAGAGGCAATTTACCTGGGGTTTGCATTTTATGTGGACAGGCCCTCAGAGTCATGACTCCCACTAGGGTGGCCACTGACACATCAGCAGAAAAGAGGACAATTATTTGCATGAAATTTACATATGCTAATTTATACGAATTTATGCAAATTTGTGGGTTAGAGGGTGGGACCAGAAGTGGGCAGGGCCAATCCAGTGGTAGGTGGGGCCAATGGTAGGTGGAGCCAACCAAATGGTTAAGCCAGTGGTATGGCTTAACCCAGAAGCAAGGAGTTCCTAGATTTAACACTGGAGGGAGATTACATTAGTTAACCCTGTGAACTCCTTGCTGCTGCAAGAAGCCCTGCCACTGGGGGATAGAGAACCCTCTTACTAAGGTCCCATTCAATGTCTTTCTCCCACTAGTCCCATTTCTCCCTAGTAGTGTAAAAAAATAGAGCCCAAGTTCACTGTGAGGAGGAACTGATGTTTTAAGTGTCTCATCAAGCTGGTAATAACTACCAGTGATTCACTACCATTTCAACCAACTTTCATTTTTCTATTTGTCTTTTGGTTTTTGTTTCCTTTTTTATGGGGAATAACACTCATTACCCTGAAAAACCTTTGAACAGGTTTACACATAAAACGTTGGGGGTAAGGTAACACACCCACATCATCCTGAGAAACCTTTAAACAATTCTCTCTCTCTCTCTCACACACACACACAAACTCTCTCTCCCCCTCACACTCACAGGTTCTCTCACACACATGAACTCTCCCCCTCACACTCACAGATTCTCTCTCTCTCTCTCTCTCGCACATACTTTCTCTCTCACACACACACACATTCTCTCTCTCTCACACACACACACACACGTTCTTTCTCTCTCTCGCGCACACGCAAGTCTTCGAGTGGTTCCAACCATTCTCACAACACCCAGTGCCAGTGAGAATGATTAGAGCTATCTCAAAGAACCTTGTTTACAAGGTAGTGACCTTCTGCTTCACACGAGGTCGGGAAGGTGCTGTTGCTGCGGGGATCCCATCCGACCAGGACTCAGGAGAGGTAGGTAGGGGCTGCCCAGGACACCTTGGCAGGTGGGTGGAGGGAGCAGTGGAAGTTCTGCAGCCTGCTCAACACCAGCCTTCGACCTCTCTTCCCAGCCCTGGGCCCAACTCCTTCTCTGCTGAGCTGTAGCGACAGCTCCTCCTCCCCCCCCCGGTCGGGCTGCGGGAAGAGGGTGCCTGCTGCAGACTGCCTCTCCCCGCAGCAGCCCTGCGCCACCGGGGAGGGGGAGCTGCCGCCGCTGCCACCACCACAGACTCAGCTGAGAAGAAGGAAGTAGTATTGAGCTGATGGGGCTGGGCGGGAGAGGTGAGTCTGCTGCTGGGCTGCCTTCTCTCCTCTGCTGGCATGGGTGCCACGCGCCAAAAAAAGCGCGCCAAAAAAAGCCCGCCGGCTGACCGCAGCTGCACTCTCTGCACTTCCGCCCACGGGGTTTATGGGCGGAAGTGCAAAGAGCCCAGCTGCGGCCAGCCGGTGATGAGAGATTCGGGATGAAAGGGGAATTCCGGACAGTTCTATGGTTCGGTTCCCCTTCCATCCCGGACAGCAGAAGCTGGCAGAAATACTGGGCATTCTGGGCCAAATTCGGACCACTGGCCTCCCTAACTTCCACCCATGATCTGATTTCCTTCGCTTTTTTGTGTTTCTATCCTTACTTTAGCAACTGGCCCTTTACCTCAGGGGGCCTGTTGAGTAGGGTTACCACTTCTTGTGGTTTGACCTGAGACTGATAGGCCAAACCATGAGAAGTGGCCCTACTGGTGCGGGGAACAGAGTGTTTGGAGTCTGAAGAAGGAGATTGGAAGAAGGCTATTTAGGTGGGAGCAGGGGTAGCCGGGACAAGGGGCTGAAGGGGACGAGTTAGAAAAAGGGGGAGGGGAGTTGCACAGCTGCAGGGGGATCCCAGGGGAGCAAGGAAGGCAGAGAGTCTCTGGGATGGGGAGACTGAGGTGGAGGCAAGACTGTTGGAGTTGGGAGGCTGGGACTAAGAGAAAGTCAGGTGAGCAGGGAGACTGGGAATGGGGAAGAGTCCAGGGCCGACCCCAGGGTTTGTGAGGACATGTGCAAAGTTTTGGTGCGGGGCCTAATTTGCATAATTAGGCCCCAGCTAATTATGCAAATGTGTAAATTTACATAACATTTACTCCCTCTGGACAGGAAAGTTCTTATTCGAGGATCTCTGTTATTCTGACTCTTGGGATTCACTTCCTGCTTCGCAGGCACCAGAAAACCTCTCGTCAGCAGTATCCAGGCAGAATATGCCTGGAAAAGACTATAATATGGTGAGGGCTCCACCCCTTCATCCCCCTCCCATCCTGAGACAGGCGCAGGCCCGCATCACATGGGATGGGCTAGTATAAATAGGGGGAGGAGCCCTCACCGTCTCAGTTCCTTCCAGCCGCGTGGCGTTGGAAGACCTCGCAGCGCTACTCAGCGCTGGTCAGTAGTAAACGAAAGAAGAACTGTAAGTTAGTGAGTGCCATCCAAGCCCGCGGGGTCCTTTCCCCGGGCACAATTCGCCCTTCGGGGTGATTGGGAATGCCCAAGCAACCAGGCTTTAAGAGGTGTAGCTCCTGCCCCGCTACTCTTATCGGTCAGCAATCAGCACTCTCGCTGCCTGGCCTGTTTGGATGAAGCCCATAATACTCAGACCTGCAGAGCTTGTTCAGTACTATTGAACAGGGCTAAACGTGCCAGAGCGCTGCGCCTGCAGGATATACTAACAAAGAGGGCACTAGAGGGTGGAGAAGAGGGGCCTCTTAGGCTCCCCACTTGGCACTCTGCAACATCGACAATGGAACCAGCGCAGAAGGCACCAACGGAACCGGCACAACCGGGTACCGACGGGTCCCTACCAGAACTGAGACCTGCGGTACCGTCCCCACCAGCGGACAGTGCCTGTGTCCACAGTACCGCCCGGCTAGCAGAGGGCGGTACCGAGCTCCCCCGCGCACACAGCACCGCTTGTTCTTCGGAACGGGGCACCAGACAGGTGGAAGGGGAAAAGAAAAAGAAGAAGAAGAAGAACTCTACACGAGACGTGCCGGAATGGGTATACACGGGAGACACGGCGGCTCCCCAACTGCAACACACGTGGGGCGAGTTAACACCGTCGGGACCGACGAGTGTGGCACCGCAATTGCAGCTTCCGCAACCGGCGGCACTGCCCGCATGGGCCGTTCCTCCTCTCCTACTATCACTACCGACGCCGGTACCCAGGGACACATGCACCCAGTCCCATAGACCCTACCACTCAAGATCCAGATCTCCACTGTACTGGGATGAGCATGGAACCCCACTGAGGTACCACCGGGAACGCAGGTCCCGCTCACCATGTTTGTGCTGTTCAGCCTATAATCCTAGGGACCGGTGTTATGATTATACCTACTCTCAAGGCTACCACTACCGATCCCGGAGCCCCTCGCCATACACAACACGGGCGGATTTCGATATCTTAGCACGTTCAGGCCTAGACCATTCCTATGTGCCCCCACTTCCACCGAGGGTGGCACCGACAGCAGCTATATCCCGCCCTCCACCCTTGGATGTGGGCTCGGCACTGGCCTGACAGAACACCGGTACCGCTGACACCAGGCACTGTACAATGGTACCGCCGGAGGCTGTGACTACACAATATCATGGTGAAAGGTTAGCACCCTCCGTGGCCACAGAGTTGTTGACTTCACTGCTGGAGAACCCAAGGGACGAAGCAGTACGGTCGGTACCGGCTCCAGCCACAGTAGCCTCCCCAGGGAGATCTGCATCCTGGTCATGTTCTTCATCCTCACCATCTCTGGAGGAAGATGAAACAATATCTCCTCCCCCTCCTGATGCCATATCTGATCCAAATCTATTCCTGGCTACTGAAGACTCCAAGGCCTTTCAGGTGATGCTGCGTAGGATGGCAGCCTCCCTCCCTAAACTCCTTACCAGGGTAGTCAAAAAGTCCCAGACTGGGCCAATATTTGGGATTTTAGGGACAGGTGAATCGGGCCACATAATGCTGTCGCTAGAACAGCTGATGGAACCTGCCTCAGCCATTTGAAATAAACCCGCTTCTGTGACACCCACTAATTAATTGGCGGACTCCTTATATGCTGTCCCCAAGGAAGGTGTGCAGATAGTCCATAAACACCCCCCCCCCAACTCCCTAGTAATCGCTGCAGCATCAGTAAAATCCCGAGCGGGAGGGGTACAGACATCTCCATCGGATAGGGAGGGAAGGAGATTGGATGTGTTGGGACGGAAAATGTTCTCCTCCAACTCCTTATCATTTAGGATAGCCAATTATGCCTCGGCAATGTGTGGCTATCAGCATTGGCTATGGTCATGGCTCAGCAGCACCACAGACCCGAACCAAATAGCAGCACTCCAAAAGGAGGGGATGCAGATGGCCCAATTCCAGTTGACAGCAAACATGCATATAGCTGATGCCAATGTTAGGGGTATGGCATCTGCCATCGCACTCCACAGACATGCGTGGCTCTGCTCCACAACGCTAACGCAGGAAAATAAAACTAGAATAGAGGACTTACCGTTTGATTGTGAAGGGCTCTTCGCCGCGTCCACGGACGACACTCTAAAAAAGATTAAGGAGATTAATCAGACGGCCAGGTCTACAGGGATCATACGGACTATCCGTAAAAAATCCTATTGTACACAGAATCCTTATGCCTTCTCACCCAGAAGACCCACCTATCCCTCGTATAACTTCAACACTGGGAAGCGGTTTCAACAACAACCCCCTTTCAGTATCATCAACCACAAGGGCCCCAGCAGCGCAAGGCCTTTAATAGACAGAGAGGTCGCAGCAAGGCTTCCTCCAACTCGTCTTCGGGACAGCAAACCAAGTCCCGCTTTTAACGGTACCTTGATCAAGGGAGTGCATGAGGACAGCCCCTCTTTCCATGACCACCTGCTGCCCTTTCTACCTCAGTGGGAAGCCATTTCTTCTGACCGCTGGGTCAGGGAGATTATTCAATTTGGCTATGCCATCCAGTTCCGATCCCTCCCCCCTTCCTCTCCCTGCTCCCCCTCAGGGGGTCCCCCCTCTCAACTCAAATACTAGTTGAAATACAGAAACCTCTCCAAAAAGGAGCCATCTAATCGGTTCCCAAGTCTGAACTTAATACTGTGTTCTACTCAAAAAATGTTGTGGTTCCCAAGAAAGACAAGGGTTTTCGTCCAATCCTAGACCTTAGACAACTTAATAAGTTTGTCCGTAAGTTTAAGTTTCGTATGACTTCCCTACCCATTATTTTTATGGGCCTCCAACAAGGCGACTGGCTGGCCTCCCTTGATGTACTAGATGCATATTTCCATATTTCCATCTGCCCTTCTCATCGCAAATACTTACCTTTTATTGCAGGAAAACTACAGTTCCAATACAAGGTTCTCCCATTCAGACTATCTATAGCCCCACGTGCCTTCACCAAATGTGTCACAGTGGTGGCTGCTCATCTCAGACGACTAAAGATCAGGATATTTCCGTACCTAGACGACTGGCTGATTGCAGCTGCATCGCATTACGACCTGCAGAGACATCTGAAATTAACAATGTCACTGCTCAAGGACCTAGGGTTTCTGATCAATTTATCCAAATCACATCTACGCCCCTCCCAGCACCTACCTTTTATAGGGGCGATATTCGAGACCTGCCAGGCAAAAGCATACCTACCAACAGACCGATTCCTTGCAATAGGAAGGGTTCTGGATGGTCTGCAATCTCGACGGACCAGATCGGTACATTACTTCCTTCATCTACAGGGACTGATGGCATCCATTACAATGATGACACCATTTGCACGTCTTCACATCTGACCACTTCAACAATGGTTAGCACGGAGCTATACTCCAACCCTCCAACCACTCAACATGAAGTTGACAATACCACAGAAAGTTTACAAAAGTCTGATGTGGTGGAGGGACAGAGACCAAGTCAAAGGGATGCCATTTGATCCTCCAAACATCCATGCATCAATCACTACGGACGCCCCTCTCTGACTGGTTGGGGTGCCCACATGGGCGATATGCAAGTGCATGGTCTATGGTCCATAGAAGAAACAGAGTTACATATCAACATGTTGGAACTCAGGGCCATACGCTGGGTTCTGAAGGCCTTACTATCCCACATCAAAGAGAAAAACGTTCTGATTGTAACAGACAACACCACGGCGATGTGGTATGTGAACAAACAGGGCGGAGCAAGATCCACACGTATATCCATGGAAGCAGAGGCCATCTGGCATTGGTGTGTCGAGCACAAGATACACATCGAAGCAATTCACTTGGTAGCCACGACAACTCAGTGGCAGATCTTCTTAGCCGCAGGATGCCAGACCAGCACGAATGGTCAATGAACGACATGGTCCTACGAGACATCTTTCAAGAGTGGGGGACACCAGTAATAGACCTCTTTGCGTCTCAAGAGAACGCGAAGCTACCAGAATTCTGCAGCCGAGCAGGGCTGGCCCCGAAATCAGTATCAGGCGCCTTTGCGATCTCCTGGTCCGGGACCTTCCTTTATGCCTTTCTCCCAGTCCCTCTCCTACACAGAGTTCTATGCAAGGCCAGAACGGACAGGGCTCATCTAATCCTGATTGCACCCTTTTGGCCCCACCAAACTTGGTTCCAGACCCTACAAGCAATGGCATCGCGTGTCAAGACTCTTCCACTTATACCCAACTTCTGTCACGGCTTCAAGGGACAATCCTACACCACGATTTGCAGATGCTCCACCTCTCCACTAGGTTGATCCTTCCCTCGTAGGGAATGTACCACCGGAGGTTTCGGAGATTATGTTAAATTTCGCGACGCCTTTCTACTCGCAAGTGTTATGAGGCAAAGTGGTTGCGCTTCTCCAAGTGGTGCAAGTCAGTCTATTCCCCTGCACGCCCTAAATATGAATCACGTGTTTGTTTACCTTCTGAGTTTGCAGAAATCGTCTCTCTCCATTCCATCCATAAAGGTACACCTGGTGGCGCTGTCGTTACGTCTACATCCAGAAGGTCATAAGACATTGTTTTCACATTTACTGATGAGATCTTTCTGGAAAGGACTGGTGAACATGTTTCCACCAAGATTGCAACCAGTTCCTCAGTGGGACTTGAATCTTGTGTTATCAGAACTGATGGTCCCTCCCTTTGAACCCATGATCTCATGTGCCATGGAGAATCTAGCCATCAAAACTGCCTTTCTGATAGCAATCACTTCTGCACGTAGAGTGAGCGAATTGACTGCCCTTAGAGCCTCGCCTCCCTATACCTTATTTCATAGGGATACGGTCGATCTAAGAACTGAACCTGCCTTTGTTCCGAAGTAGTTTCTCCTTTTCACCTTAATCAGAAAATTTCATTAGTGTTCTTTCCAAAGCCTCATGCTTCGCACGCAGAATGGATTCTTCACACTTTGGATGTTAAGAGTGTGCTAGCTTTCTACATTGACAGAACCAGGAGCACTAGAGCATGTGACTCACTGTTTATATCTTATGGAGGACAGAAGATTGGGGTTAAGATATCTTCACAACAGCCTTTCAAATGGATTACCCTATGCATACAGAAATGTTACGCTTTAGCAAATAAAGTCCCACCCTTGGGCCTAAGAGCGCATTCCACTAGAGCTACTGCTACGTCTCTTGCTAATTTCCATGGGATCCCGATCCCAGACATATGTAGAACTGCCACATGGGTGTCTTACCTTTATGAAGCACTACTCGTTGGACCTTGCAGCCAGGTCAGATTCCCAGGTGGGAAAGGCGGTTCTGAATTTGCTGTTTGATTGACTTCCTCGACTCCCTCCTCCTAAAGGTAGGTGATACAACTGCTTATTACTCTCCCAAGAGTGAGAATTGCAGAGATCCTCGAAGAAGAAATAGAGGTTACTTACCAGTAACTCTGTTCTTTGTGAGAGCTCCGCGTTTTCTCACATCCCGCCCTTCTTCTCCTCAGTCTTGAATGGACATTGCTGGGGTCTTCTGGACCGGGGTTGGAAGGAACTGAGGCAGTGAGGACTCCTCCCCCTATTTATACTAGCCCATCCCATGTGATGCGGGCCTGCGCTTTTCTCAGGATGGGAGGGGAATGGAGGGGCGGAGCCCTCACCATATTCTAGTCTTTTCCAGGCATATTCTGCCTGGATACTGCTGACGAGAGGTTTTCCGGTGCCTGCGGAGCAGGAAGTGAATCCCAAGAGTGAGAATACGCGGAGCTCTCTTGAAGAACAGAGTTACTGGTAAGTAACCTCTATATTCCCATTCTCCACCTCTCCAAATGGCCATAGACAAGCATGGCCTTCCAATGCTTCCCGGGGGGCCACCTCCCCAGCCAAGCGTCTACCACCACTCCCCAGGAGTGCTTCCTCTGTAGGGGCAGCCGGGCGGGCAGGGAGGCAGGTACAGAGAGACTAACTGCGTCTGCTGCCTTGCTGGGGGAGAGGGGATGAGCTTAGCCAGCCTGGCCTCCAGGGCCTGTTGCTTCTTGCTGCCAGTGCCGCCTGTGCATTGTGCACGCACATGGTGCGACCGGTCCAGAGGCTCTGCTATCAAACACACAAGACACCCAAAATGCAGCTAGCCTATTAAGCATATTATGCCATGAAAAGAGATACACACACACACACATATATATAACCAGTTCAGTATATATATAGCCAGTTTATATATATAACCAGTTCAGTTGTGCCCCCATAATCAGTTCACGCTGCCCCCACCCCATAATCAGTTAATTTGTGCCCCTGCCCCCCTATAATCAATTCATGCTGCCCCCCACTCATAACCATTTTATTTGTGCCCCCGGGGCAGTGTGAATTGATTATATGGGGGACGCAAATGAACTGGTTATGGGGTGCGGGTTTAAAGACAGTATTCCTGTTAACAATAACTTCATTAAGAAGAGTTAGTGAAATAGCAGCCATAATAATCTCAGAACCATATTTGCAGATTTTCCAAGATAGAATAGATATTGCTTTACATCCTAAATTCCTACCTAAGGTAATATAAGTAAAACAGTTGTGAGAATGTGGCCCTTTTTACACTGGCCTCTTCCACCCATGAACACGCAGATTTCTGTGTGTTCATGGGTGGGGGAGTCCCGTGTGAACAACGTGGTGCATGCGCCCATGGTGAGTAGGGGTGCGTGTGTACCCGCCTAACACACATCCTCACTCACCCCCCACTCGTCCCCATGCACAGAGCAACCAGGGGAAACAGTGGTTGCTCCGTGGGTGCAGATGGGTGGGGAGTGAGTGGGGATGTGTGTGAGGCCGTGTGCATGCCCCGCCCATGCACGGGCACGCCCACGGACACCCCCCCGGCGGAGCCATGTAAAAACAGTCTGTGAGGAGCCACTCGAAGAGGAATGGAACATTGCTACCTTGTAAACAAGGTTCTTAGAGATGGCTCCTAACATTCTCACAACATTCACCCTTCCAGCCCCGAATAGAATTTTCTTCTATTCTTAGAAAGAGTTGAAAGGAACTGTCATTCTGAGGGGGAGAGTGCTTTTTATACTAGAGGAGCTCGAGACCATCATGTGGTCTATTATTTTAATAGGGTGATCATGCACAACCCAGTTGTGAGGATGTTGGGAGCCATCTTGAAGAACCTTCTTTACAAGGTAGCAACCTTCTGATCACTCATGTGGGGAGCTGTTTGTAAACAAACAGTTTTATCTCCCAGTCCGAACGGTGTCCCTGTGTCCTGCTGCTGCAGCACTACTAGGAGGCAAAGGCAGGTGAGGGATGGGGACCAGAGCCAGGGAGGGGAGGCAGAAGAACTTATTGGGGGAGAAGCTGGCTGCAGCCTGGCTCCCAGCCAGGCAAGCATGGGGCCCCTGCTGGCCGCAGAGCCATGTGCCGCCGCACATGTGGCACATGCCTGGGGCCAGCCCTGGAAGAGTCTATCAGGACAGGGCAGTGGGACATGTCCTAGACAGAGCGGATGGAACAGGTAGGCCTACCAGAGCGTTTTGTGGGTGGATGAGTCCTGCCAGGCCTCGACCTTTTGTATCACAGCATGCCCTGCCCCCCAGCCCTCCATCCTGGTGTGCAACTCGGCCTCCCTGCCAGAGGTTCCCTGACCTGGGGCAGAAATGCTAGAGGGGCATGTTTTACTACCCTTTTGATATTGCTGTCCTTCCTTCTCCATTGGTAGGGTCAGCTGGGGCAATTTCCATGGCTTTGGAGGTATGGCTAGGGGTTGGGAAAGCACCCAGAATTTTGATGCTTCTGATCTGGAGTGTAGAAGTCTTAACAGTTAGTTCACGTTTCCAACTTCCTCAAAACTGGGGGTTTGGTAATTCTGGGATTTTGGGGGGGTTCATCTCTAATTTATGTTAGAACTTCTTATATGCTTACTCCATGCTAAGAAATATGTTCAATTGCCTAGCGTTCTAATTATTATTATTTATTTTAAATGATTTGTCTTTTGGCATTTGTAGCGCATGGAGTGTCTCGCAGAAATCAAGCTTCTCTTTAGTTAACATTATACTATTCTTAAAACTATCAAATGGGACAAAGAGGGAAGTGGGCAGAAAGGAGAGAGAAAAAATGATCCTTGAAACAACTTAGATTTGTGCTGTCATCTTAGATTTATGCTGTTCTGTGAGCAGTATTGCATTGTCTGGGCAGCAGAGGGCATTAAAGAGTCAATTCTGGAAGGTTTTACAAATGGTAGTTGCAATCCAGCATATCCCAGACTGTTTTCATAGCTAGTTCAGAAATACTGAACTAACCTAATATGCGAAGGTTAGAATTAAAATGGAACAAAGAGTGGGCTGGCTGATGGGTGATGCTTTTTGCTGTCTTGTGGGGATTCTGGTTTCACTGGCAGAGGTTAAGAGCTCTGCAAAACAAAGCCTGTTGCTGATGACTTAATGGCCCCACTTTAGGATCATGTTTTGCATACAGTGGAATCTAGATAATGAAAACTCACTTTACATGAAATTCTGTTTTGTCTTGAATTACTCTTTCTCTCTGACCAGAGGTCAAGACAATGCAATGCATATTCCATAGTCAAAAAAACTCCAGTTTACAAGAAGAGTTAAGGCTCTTGCAAATTCAATCATGCACTAAAAAGTATGGAAATTGCAAGTTAAGGCTCCCACCTTAGCCTCTGTGCCATGTTAGCAGTAAAGACATTGTACAGTCTCACATATTGTGCTCACTCACAACTTAGGCTCCATGCACCCACACTTCGCCTTCATCTTTCAGTCCCAGTCCTCTTCCTCTGCAGGTTGGGGGCAACACTGAAGCTGGAGACAGGAGGAGGTGAGCTGGCCCCTCACCCCCTCCATTTCCTCTGTAAGAAAGACAGATTTTAGGAGTCCTGGCTCCTGCCCCTTCTCCCTGTCTAATCTACTTGGTCCCAACCCTGTAACAGAGAACTCAGGACTCCTGGCTTCCAGCCTCTCCACCCCACTCTAATCCAGTAGGCTGCACGCCCTTCACAAGCAACTCAATAGTCCTGGTTCCTAGCTTGTTCTCCTCTCCCCTGCTCAGCTCTCAACCTTGTAACAAACAACCCAGAAGTCCTGGGTCCTAGTCGCTGCTGTAGCCCCCACTCCCTTCACAGAGAACTCAAAAGCTCTGGGAGAAATACAAGGTTTATCTCTGTGTGTCATATGGTAAAGAAGTAAGCGTGTGTGTGGAATGACAACAAAAAAAATGAGAAAAACTGGAATAACAGGGATGGAGGCTATTGGGACTCAAAGGACAGGGTGCCAGCTATGGTAAACAATAGGACTGCTCCCTCTAGTATCCTATCAGTCTTCCAGTGGCGGCTGGTGGGTTTTGAGGTTGGCGCGTCACTAAGGCCGGCCGGGCCGCCGCTGGTGAAACCAGTGGCAGGCCAGCAAAAATAGGGACGGAGCCTAGCCTAGGGGTGGAGCCAGGACAACAGTAGGTGGAGCCAATGCGTGCCCAAACAAATAGGGCCCTATCATCTTGCACAGCGTGCTATCGAACATGAATAAGAAATAATGTGGAAATTAAGAACAACTTTATTTATATAGTCCCCTCCCCATTTATAAATAAATACCCCATTTATAAATACTTACATAACTTGTGAGAACACCTACCAAAAATATCATTAAGATTTCAATACATATAAGGGTGGTAAGCAAGCATTGAACACACTAGCTAAAAACCAGCTATAAACCATATGAAACAGCAAAAAACCAGTTAAAAACAGAAAACAGATAACAAACCATTAAAACAGATAAAAAACAGATATAAAATCATATAAAACTGCTAAAAACCAGCTAAAAACCATATGAAGCAGTTAAAAACCAGCAAAAAACATATATAAAACAGATATAAAACCATTAAAAACAGATAACCCTAACACCCCATCATGTCCATCTCTCCCCCATCTGTCTCCCCCATCTGTTTTCCCACCCATCATGCCCTCGTCTGTCTCCCCCATGTCCCCTCAGCCCCATCATGTCCATCTCTGTCTCCCCCCTCTGCCTCCCCCACGTCCCCACACGCCCATTATGTCCATCTGTGTCTTCTCCCCCATGACTCCCCACCCTCCATCATGCCCCATCTGTCTCCCCACCATCTGTCTCCCCACCATCTGTCTCCCCACCCCCCATCATGCCCCATCTGTCTCCCCCATCTGTGTCTCCCCACCCCCATCATGCCCCCATATGTGTCTCTCTCCATATGTGTCTCCCCACCCCCATCATGCCCCCATCTATCTCCCCGTCTGTGTCTCCCACATCATGCCCCCATGTCTCCCCACC